>JAQGAK010000301.1:0-98018 GCA_034696945.1 Lipothrix lubbocki
AACCGTAAGTTTTGCTCGCCCCCTACCCCATCCCTAGGTGGAACGTGGTACTTGAATGGCCCCTTATATGATACTCCGGTAAAGTTGTAAAGTATTATACTCCTGTATTGCCTTTTACAAACTTTGGTTTGAAGTAGGGTACACACACATATAAATTATATGTGATAAAAAACACCAAAGGACCAAACCAAGACTGTAATGTAGTATATATGATAAAGAAGAGCAGACGAGAGGATAATAGATGAAGACTTTTAAAGCACATCTTCTGCATGTGTTGGACGTGACAAACCCACCCTTTCCATCCACCTACACGGCTAACACTTTTGGTATACTATAGGCAAATTCACAACCACATCTTTGGCATCCGTATGCATGCATACATATGCATATGTTTAGAATGTACCTATTTAGTATTACTACTACAGATATAAGTAATAAGTATATCTACATATAATTACTACTATCCAGCCTCTCGGTCAATGGTGGTTCAGTTAAGGAAAATCCCATTATCCCATTCTCTCTATACGGAAGACACATGCCTCAAATCATTCACAAGACTGGCTTTTCCTAAACTTGCTTTTCTCTTTTCCATTCAAAAACCTCTTTGCTTCTTCAATTCAACCCGAGAGCCTCGCATGAAAATTTTGTGGAGATCTTTGGAGCTTATTAATGTAAGTACATGAAGTACAACATTAAATAAACTATGTGAGAATTAAAAATATTTAGTAATATTTCAAAAAATAAATTAGAGATGATAATATTTTGAAAATATTTAAATAATAACATGCGACTTAAATTGTTTCACATTTGTAAATAATACAAGTATATAGATATAAGTTACAATACAAAATAAGATTGATACATTTAAAAATTAATTAAATTATCTTTCCACTTAATTGTTAGTTCTATTCTTCTATTTAAGAAACTTTCTCATGTATGGCTAATAGCTGTCCAATCTCATAAACGTCCAACAAAATGATTTTCACAGCAATAATAATAATTACTCCTACTAGATAATACTGCAAAATGTATCTCTATTTAATTAAATTCGTGCAAAAAGTGTACAGGTATATATACTTATGGTAGCATCTGCGTATCTAAGGAGTATGAAAACTGGCATATAAAGTACTGAGCATGGGGAAATTAAGCTGCACAATCATCTCAGTCGGCCAATGGGTCAAAGAAAAAAGGTGTAAATGAGTGATGGAAATAAAACTGGAGGCATTTTAAATAATTACCTATTTCGCGTTTTTCCCTCTCTCTCTCTACCTCTCCCATCGTCAGTCAGTCAATTCAGTCAGTCAACTTTCAGTGTCAATGTCGCAACTCTTCCCACAAATTAGGCAATGGCAAGGAGATGGGAAATAATAATATTCTCAACTTCAACGCACGTTGAGAATTTCCTTAATTTAGTACATAGCTTATACCTTATATGTATTACACTGGACTATTATGAAGATTATAATATAGAGATACATATAATAAATAGACATACATGCATAGTACATATCGTCGACGAAGGATCCCAAAGTACCAATTTCTATACCTTCAACACTGAATTTGGTACTTTTTGATACTTCGCCGACTATATGGACTTATAATACTTTGAAAGTAAAATCATTATTCCCATTTTACTATTTGTTGACACCTACCTACGTATAATTATCACATATAAGTACTATAAGTATACATAATATGTACATATACAAATACAATACACGTACATATATGTAGAGTACACATAATGACACACACACACACAAAATAAATGCAGATGAGAAATCATACACAGACAAGACAGACATCCTCTGAAACTATAAACTCACAAACTCGCACATGTCTTTTAATGAATTATCTGTACTAGTCATATTTTACTGTCTAATAATACATCGTCGACGAGGGATCCCAAAGTACCAATTTCTATACTTTCAACACAGAAATGGGTACTTTTTGATACTTCCCTAACGATATGTAATACATATATGCAATAATAATAATTATTATAAAGAAGACATTTTTACTTCAAACAATTTCTCTGTCTGTATATAACAGTCAAACATGTTATTTTTCGAGCTTGTCAATTTAAAGATTTACTGTTGCGTTTAAACAAAAAATGTACAAAAACTCGTATATGTTCAGCCCCAGTCCCATTCCATGTCCTACTACTATAGAAGTTATTATTACAACCTTTTATACACACGTACATTTTTTGTCTTGTATAGCTATAGGCTATACATGATTATTATTATAAAATTGGGCACGACAATAATAATTAGATTACAAGGTATAATTTAGCATATATCTATACTTTTCTATTTTTATATAAAAATTACATTTAGAATTGGGCTTGTGTGTGAGCTATCTTGCAGTACGTTCCTTCATAAATAATAAATAATTATAATAATTAAAATAATAAGTATTATTATTATTAGCTGTGTCAAAACCAGAGACTAGAAAACTACAACACCGTATTACAGTATAAAATTAGGGAAAAGCTATAAATATATAGGTATGCCTAACTATAATTAGGTAACATAGATAATATGTAATAAATTCACATTTCAAAACAACGAATTTATAAAAGGTCTTAAAATTTATTACTTTCTTGTCATAAATCATAAGATTCAGGAAGAGGAAGAAGAAGAAGGCATGCGAGAAATGTGGATATTATTAGAACAAACGTGACGATGACATACCTATCTTTTAAGGTCTTGAAGTACCAATTTAAAATTTATATCACTTTATAACAGAAATTGGTACTTTAATTGGCCGTAAAATAATAATATTCACTCGCAATATTTTTAATAAATATTAATTATATATGTATAAACTAAGAATAACATGTACGTTAGATACACAAATTATTATTGTGCTGTTCCTATTAGTATATTGACATTATCGATTTGCCTACATCTTTGGTAAACTCAAACTTCTATATGAGTATATAATAAATCAATAAACCATAAAAAATAAAACTTGCAATCCATCAACAACTATTATTACTGCTGCTATTAATAGAATACTACGCTTTTATACTCTTGACATTAGTAATTTAATGACTTTTACCCCAATTATATGTTAATTCCTCTATAAATGTTATTTGGTATTTTGCATTCTCTTCCTTCATTTAGAGATGTACGAATTTACAATCCCTTCCTTGAAATTCCAAGCAATAGCAACAGTAAGACGATTACAGCAATTATTTGTGTGTTGTTCCTTCAGCGAGAGAGGGAATTATTCACTGCCTCCGCACCAACCAGAACATAACAGGATTGTGCATTTTTATAGAGAACTTTATTTTTAAAGAACAGAAAATATTACTGTATTACTATCGACCAACAGAATAATTTAAACCAGAAATACTTTACTACCTATGTACATATATACTGTTGTAAAGTATATACTGCATCCTCTAATAATAATACACAAATCATCTATAAAGAGCCTCGAGTCATCGGAGAGATTATCCGCATCAACTATAGTAGACTAAATATATAGAAGTATTTAAAAGCTAATTTACTGGTCCGACCAACAGAATTTTCCGCTTCGACTTCAACAGAAATTAGCCGCCTTGAATTGAACAACAAGGAAAGTTGACAAGACGAAGACGAAGGGAATAAACGTCTTGAAGAGACAAATATGACCTTAATAATGACAAGGCGCATAGTCACTCACATACAAATGACGGAATGACAAAAATCCAGATTAGCATTACATATTAGTCATGTATAGTATCTGTACAGTGAGAGATACAGATGATAGAAAGAGAGAGAGAGAGAGATGCAGAGGAACATCTGGGGCCACTGCCTTAAATTGTATAAAGTGTAACAAAATGTGTAGGTGACAGTGACGGAGATTGGAAATGAGTGCAGCTGTCAGGGTTTCGTTTCCAAGTATGTAATACAAGTTCATGATTACCCTATACCTACCTACTACTATACATACTACACTACATAGTATCTACATCTATAATAAATATATGGAATTTATTTTCTATACATTTAATATCAGGAGGTAATACCGATAATACAAATCCCGACTCACTCTATGAAGTATCTATAGTATTTTAAGTACAATATAAAGCAGTAAACCGTAATATAGTTCTTATAATATACAAGTGCAAGAGTGTGGAAACCTTCAAATTATGTAAAACACAATCAAACTTGTATGTAAGTACACATATGACATATGTAGATATAATTATGCATAGAAAATATTGAGATATGATAACCCCGCTATATATAATAATATACAATTCATATACCTATAAGTATATGAACTCACTATTAACTCACAATCCATATATATTGACTAACAAAGACGATAAATGCCTCTATGTGAACTGAACGGGACACGAGAAGAGAAGACTGTCGCCCACTACAGTATAGAACCCAATAATTTTTACCCACTGACGTCCATGTCATAAAATTCTTATATAGGAAGACCAGAAATGAGCGGACGAAGGAGCAGGAAGATGAGAAAGGAGAATAATATAAAACAAGACATAGCCAGGGATGATAATATGGAAAATTGCTATATACTTTAATACTTACTACACTAATGCAGCCTACCTTCACCTCCCACACCTCTCCATCTTGTCCTACGATCATCATCGACTATAAAATTTTCTGCAATATCTGCACAGGTCTAAAAAATTATTCTTGAATTGTTAAGCTCACAGAATTCATAGTCTATCTTTCAGCTATTTTCTAAATTATGTATACAGAGAGATGATGTACCTCTTTTAGTATATCTGTATTATCAACTTCATCATCATGATCAGCAGCAGCAACAGCAACCACAAAACAACAAGATCCCGCATATATGTCAATTGAACTGGATCTGTTTATATTTGTATATAGGCGATATAAGGGTTATAAACATATATATGCATACTGTTTTTGTAAGTAGGAGAGTAGGAGTAGCAGAGAGATTATATATAAGGAATTTCTATTGGAATGTTTGGCCCATAACGACAATAAATAATGTTAGCCCTATAATCATTATGTAGATATAGATACATATATACTCATATATATACAGAGTATATTATATGGATATGTATAATACATAAACTTCATACTACTACATACAAGCTATACTTCATATAACTTTACATAACCCATACTCACTCCGTTTTTCCTTTTTCACAACCACCACGATAAGAATCAAATGATGGAGAGTAAACGGAGGAGATGACTGCGAGCATCCTCGATTTAATAGTCATCAATAATGTATGTGTGTGTATGTGTGTATTAGTATAGAAGAGTTCATAACCTTTAAGCTAAGTATGTATAACCCACGTATAATAACTCCACAGGGATTAACTAACTTAAACTCCATTGCTGCAGTAAAGTTGTATCCTTGCATCTATGTACATAGTAGTACATATACAGAGATACATACTGCTGCCATTAAATACAAAAATATACAAATATACTTGAAGATCACATGAACGTGGATCGTATTGTGTATCACAAAATCAGTAGATATACATATACAAATCATCGTTGAAGGATATAAAAGTACCAATTTCTATACTTATACTGAAAAGGTACAGAAAGTTGTACTTTAGGATCCTTCGTGGACGAAGTAATACTTTTCGTGCTTTACATTTAATGCAGATATACCTAAACAATAATAAATTCTACTTGTGCTTTAAAGTTTAAAATTAAAAAAAAATACTGTTGTGCATTATTACATAAACATCAAAGTATACAAGTATCAAGTATACACTTTACATATATAGCAAACCACCCATAAAGTAATGATGGTACTAAGATTCGATAATCGAAGATGTCCTAGCCCTGTGTATACAAAAAATAAGCTATAATAACTATTAGAAGCACCTATACTATTTATATTTTCTATCTCAATCTCTTCTCTCCACTATTAATAATGCCTGTCAATAATTTTCATACTACCGAATGACAGATGTGTTACTTATTATTAACTTACTCTCGAGCTCGAGGGTAGTCGTAATTATGTATATAGTAACACTGATGACTAAATGACTGACTGACAGGATGAACCGAAATGGAAACCTTGTTAATGTGCTGTTGTGAATTAGGTAGCTTGTTAGCATACTATACTTACTATTTTAATACTATACTTATATAACTTCCTATACACAAATATACAGTTACTACACATACTCCTATACTCTAGTAGGATAGTATAGTATAAATATGTGCATATACAAATGTAAAAGTACTATACGTACTTCATACGTGTGTAAAGTAAAAAATGTGAATGGGCAGAAGATACAGTCAGATAATAATATAAATACAACAAATAAATTGATAAAAATAAACACGTTCCCTAATTACGAGGTAATTAGAATTCATTAATGTGACAGTGACAGCAGGTTGTACTATTATAATAGTAGTAGTATGTATATATGTATAGTAAGTAGCATCCCTATGATTGAGTCATTATTATTATTAAATGCACACAACACACGCAGGGCGAGGTGTCGTATCGTCTGTGATCTGATGAAATAAAAACTCAAATAATGAAGGAATAACAAATAGAAGGAGGAACAAATAGACTGAATAAACAATAGTGTGTACAACTAGTACAACAGTATATACATATACTTAGTACATCCCTACTATATCTACACATATGTACGTTTGTATAAACCCCATATATATTATTTAAATAAAGCCGGCCGACTGCGAACAAAACAAATGCGACAGTCCATATATTCCGACACAGCCCCGCAAAAATTGCATCTCATTTTTCCCATCATTCCTCATCATTAGTAAGTATACAAGAGAATGAGTGAATTATCTCCTATGACAGTTCATGCAGTCTAAACTTGTAAGTATGGATAGAGGTTGTCGGGACTGTAGTTAAAATTTGTCATATATCATGGGGATTGGGGATGCAAATAAGGCTTGAAAACCAAAGATCCTGATGCGATGCCTACAAAAGGTTATCGATTTGAGTTGAGCTAAATAAATAAACACAGCAGGGATATAATTTCCCAACTAGTAGTACAGTGAAAAAAACATGTAATAAGAACAAGTCATGTGAGGGATCTGAGGATCAATATGTTAATAATAAAAAAAAAGATATTCAGTTTCCTATAATTTCCTCTTCTTTTAACTCCCAATAAGCAAACTTCGTAAATGGAGGGATTTTTTCTTGAATCTCCTAACTATATAGAGTACAGTATAAGTATACTTACTATATACATATATAGTTAGTGCTTTTAAAAGTACTCGTATACATACTATACATAATTTATTTAACTAATGAAATAATTTAATTTATTCAGTTTACTTAACTACTATAAGTATCTATGCATAAAATTTTTTGCTTACTTGACTTTATATTTTCTTGATTTTTTTTGAACACTTTTAAATATAATTACGGCATGACATCATCTAATAAATCAGGTACAGTAAGGGACTCATCGTCATTTGTAACCTCCAAACAAGGAAAAAAATAGATACTTTCCTATACAGCCACTGTACTGTCAAGTGTCAAGGAATAGATTTCAGCCAACTCACTTACATGTAAAGTTTATAAAACTTTTCTCTCTTCATGAAAAATCTCATATAATCTCTGTATAGCTTTAGCTGAATGGATAAAACCTGTCCTGAATTGAATAAATTCCTGCTCAAGTTGGACGGAGCACCATGGAAAATTATTGGCCGTATAGATTACATTTTCTGGGAGTAGCAAAAAAAACGGAGAAGAGCCAAACCAAATAACCAAAAACCAAATGATTTCCTCTAATCTTCTCTATATACTCACCATCAGAAATACAGAGAGCTACTGTGGTTTTGAATTTCACACAATGTCTATTAACATGTGGAAATGCATTTGTATTGATTGATAAAAAAATAAAACATGTAACACATCGTCATTTGTAATAAATTATTCTGCATACATACTTGGGAATGGCAGCTCTATATGTTTTTAAAGATTTAATCAATTTCATGTTAGAATATAATGGAATCTTAAATCTTTCTAACTGCCTTTTGAACTTCAGGATCGAAATCGAATTACAAACTCACAGGAGCTTATTGCAATTGCGAAGACGTTTGACTTTAAAAAAATAAATCGTAGGAATATTGAGGAAATTCTTCTTTACATAATTTTATTTTGGACAAAAGACACATTTTGCTCAGTTTTCCGATACAAATAATAAATTATATTTTGCATCATCCTAATCAGCATACAACTATGAATAATAATAATTTTATTATTATTAAATGTTTTAATTTTTGGCCAAAAATATGTCCTTCTGATTATATCTGTATTTCACAATGTTTGGGTAAATATTTTTATCCGATTGCATTTCTTGGCCAAGATTCCAACAACAATATTTATTCGGGCCAATTGATCAAAAATATTTTTTGGCAGACAAATACAAAATAACAAATATTTGTTTTTCAAACAACCATAAGTAAGCATAAGTATAAAACACCAACTATATATAAGTTGCATCTTTATTATTATAGTACTCATAGCACTAATTAAATTGCAGTTGTTGTAACTTGTTGTTGTAACTTAATAAAGAGTAATAAATTGTATTAATACAACGTGTAGTATATAAAATTGCATGTGAATGGTAAAATGTCAACAGAACGCATGCGAAAAAAACTCAAATGAATGTCATTTGATTCAACAGGTGTACATGCACACACGTGCGTGTCTCTGTCTCTTCTCTTGCTCTATTGCCGTATGTACACAAACAAGTAAAATGAGCTAAAAATGGCAAAACTTTATGCGGTCTCGTTCGGACGGAGTCGGGTCATTAAGGAATGAAAAATGATCTAATTGCAAAATTAACACTTAATTGCAAATACTTAGCAAAACAATTATTACTCTATATTCCATAAAAATATATCGAGCGCAAGTATTTTTAGAGTTCGATTAATTACAGCTAATGTTATAATTAAATAGAAATTATGGTAAATTAATAATAATTTAAATTACATGCAAAAGAGAGAGAGAATATGTCTGCAACTTCCAATTCTAAAACGTTCTTTATGAAAGAAAAAGTCAAAGAAGCCAAAAATTGTAAAAATTAAAATCTCAATTACTCACCGAAGTTTGTAATGTAAACAAATGAAAGAGCGCTGACGGGAGATGAAGGAAGCCAGAATACCAACAGGGTTTGTTTTGTTTACAATTTTGTTGGCACCGGGTGATAATAAGAATAACGAAACCAGTCACTGTTGTCTGTCCAAAAACTCGTTATAGGGAGGATTATTATCAAAAGTTAAACCATGATGAGGACGGAGGAATTATTAGCGGGTGATGATGTTGATGATGATGAACATTCAAATTCAAAGTCGTCCACAACATCCACAGCACAGATCAAAATACACGAAGACGACGAGAGAAACCACAAAAGTCAGCCAGCATTTTGTCATCAAGTCAGAGGAAGGAGAAGGAGTGTAAAAACTATAAAAGAGAACGACTTTGACACTTAATGTTTAATGTATAAAAGCGTATAATAGATCAACTCCACATTAATAAAATTACATGCTCCATTGAGCACAACCGCTTGCTTGACGAAAGACGACGACGACAACGACGAGGATACAAAAACTATTAAAGTGATAATTTTAAAGGAAGAGTCGTTCCGCAAGCCACATGCTGCATATAAAGCTTTTGCTTCTTTTTAAATATTTTAATTAGTCAAAAGTTGAACGTGTGATGACTAGCGATTTTACACACACACAACAACAACAAAAGGGAATGATGAAAGATTATTCTCACTTATTGATGATGGAATTTAGTCTTGTTGCACAACAACGACGACGACGATGACAGAATTTGTATTTTAATACAAAATATAAATTTTATATAGAACTTTATTTTGTTGTCCAAACTTTTTTTAATTTAATAATATTCGTAAATTATTTAAGATTTAAGAGAGAGTGTGTGTGATGTGTGGAATAGAGGAATCAATTCTAAAAGTATTACCAATAATTGAATTTGCAAATTTACCACAGAACAGAAGTGAGGAATGAGAATGAGGAATGTTTACAAATGGAACGAAGGATTTGGATCGAAATTTAATTTGACAACAAAATTTAATGGAATATAATAAATATTAAAATAATTAAAATCCGAGCTGCCTATAAAAAGGGCTGTTGTAGAAATAATTGGAGTTTTATTGAGGAGGTCATTTTATTTACCTCTACTCCTATGTAGTTTACGGGGACAATAATAAAAATAAGAAGACGAAAACGGATATGCGGAATGATGCGTGGAGGAAACACAAATGAGAAAATTCTGGGACGGGATCACAATATTCACAACAAGAGAAACATCAAAAGAAGAATAAAGAAGATTTTTGGAAGAAGAAGAACTGACAATTGAGCGACGACGAGTGGGACTGTGTGTGAGGGACGAGAGAGAAAAACAAACTCAATGAAAAACCTCTTCTGTCGTTCTGTCCTGGGTTTCTTTTTGAAATGGAAATACATACGGGCAATGGGAATATATGCATTCACGTTGGGGAGATAAAAATAATGTTGAGCAAAGGAAGGTTCAAGTGTTCCGCCACTGCCGCGGACATCTAGGGGAACCAATCATTATTATTCATCATCACTTTCATTTTCACGATTTCTCTTCCATATCTTTTATACATGCGATCCATCCCTCCAAGCCTTTTTCATCTCTCGTCGCTTCGCACTTCTTAAGAAAATATACCTGGGGGGATAGATGGACCAACAAGTCACAATCTAAATTCTTATACGTAAAAAGCATATACGTACATATGTAAATATGATTTGTCATGGCTGTAGTTAAATAGAGATTAGATTTCATTTTGAGAAAGAATGAAAGAACAAAACTTTATTTGACGGATACCGCTATGGTATTAGCCTTAAGACGTTACGACACAGTACGGAATTCACTAAAAATGTTATAAAATTCAAATTTCAATTGGATAATTCAATAATTTCATTAACTATATAGATGGCAACCGAACTTTTCGCAATTTTGTCTCTTCTCGTCAAATTTCGCGAAAAACGTTTTTCAATTTCACAATTTAAAATTTTTTTTGAAAAGTAATAGAAACTTTTATATTTAATATATTTAATTATTTAAAATTTTATATTTTATTACTTCCTTTTTACTAATTTTTACCTGTAATTACTACTACCTATTTTTCCAAAATTTTCAGGCTGAAATTAGAATAGTACTTATTATATAGTAGAATAGTACTATTATTGCGTAGATGCGTCGGTAAATAGGGTAAACAGTTTGTGTAATCAATTTTTGGACGAAACGTTTTTAGGACGTTACAATTTTTAATTTCAGTATTAGTTCAGCACTAAAAGTTTTTACTGTAAACACATGAGCAATTACATTGTAACGGCGGAATATATTAAAAGCAGTGTTGGCATCAATATTAACATTTTTAATTGTTAATAATTAATAAGTTAATAATAGACCACATGAAATAATACAAAACATTTTTTTAATCGGTCTAAATTTTTAGCTACAAGTTGCGTAACAAAATTACAAATAACAATACCAAAGTCGAAGTCGAAACGCTAAGGGGCAAAATTAAAGTTTTGTTTGAACCTGACGTGGCTATTGTCTCTGAAGAAGTATCTATGAAATTGAGAATATTTAAATCGAAACATGATGCATTTCAACAGAAAAGACTTACTATAAACTATTGAATCACCAACAAATCTATGAAATCCCCAGTAAATTTATGAAATCGCCAGTAAATCTATGAAATCATTAGGAAATTTATGAAATCACTAGTAAATTTATGAAATCACTAGTAAATTTATGAAATTACTAGGAAATTTATGAAATTACTAGGAAATTTATGAAATCGCCAGTAAATCAATGAAATCATTAGGAAATTTATGAAATCACTAGTAAATTTATGAAATTACTAGGAAATTTATGAAATCACTAGGAAATTTATGAAATCACTAGGAAATTTATGAAATCACTAGGAAATTTATGAAATTACTAGGAAATTTATGAAATTACTAGGAAATTTATGAAATTACTAGGAAATTTATGAAATTACTAGGAAATTTATGCAATTACTAGGAAATTTATGAAATCGCAAGTAAATCTATGAAATAAATCTCTAAAATCAGTAAATCTATGAAATCTCCAATAAATCTCTGAAATCACCAATAAATCTCTGAAATCAGTAAATCTATGAAATCACCAGTAAATGTACGAAATTGTCAGTAAATTTATGCTGTTTGACATTGTGCTATGCGGAATAGCAATTGAATCCAGTTTTGAGTAAAATGTGGTAGGTACAATGGATTATTTTCGAAATTAGCGATATGATTAGATGCACCAGGCGATTTAATTCGAGCATATCCTTATGTAGTTTAATAGTTCACCTTTTACGTAATTAGGTTTAGACGCGTTACACCCCATTGCCCCATCGTACTCCTCAGACTAAATGATCGGTTTGCCCGATGTTTTTGTCAGGTTAGATTAAATAAAGTTTTGGACCTTGTAAATCCGATGAAAAAGGGTTATACGTCAGTTCAAATCACTAATTTATTACATACAACTTAAAACATATTTAAAACAGAACACTTTATATCAAGCTTGAATATTACTGCTATCAAAAAAACATAGTGATTGTGCCTGAGATATTGTCATGAATGAAAATGCACATACATAAGTAAGTAAAGCTATAAGTACTATATTGAACCTACACTATCAATCCCATTATGTACAATTCAGTAGGATCTGACGCTTGTATAATCCCTTAATTGTATTCTACGAAATAGCTACAGACATTCCCCCAAAATCCTTTGTTTTCGGATGTACCTTCGAGCTCAACAGGGCGCTTCACATAATTTTCATTTTGAATTTCCTCAATCTCCGACTCCAAGTCTTCAATGCTTTCCTCAAACCTAATCAAGTCCGCATCAGATGCACCATTACTCTCGAAACCCCTAATCTCCTCTTCTCGGTCTTCCACAAAATACTGAATCCACACAGCAAATTCGTCGTCCACTGCCTTGATTTTCGGAATGAACTGTTTTATGGCTTCTACTTTTCCCCCCATTTGTAGTAGAGCTTTATTAGACATTTGAATTTTCGTCTCCCTTTCTTGCGGTTGAACGTCAAACAAGTTCTTGAACAATTGAACACCGAGTAGAAGCAACATCAAGTGTTCATTGACCTTATCAAAAGGCATCGAAAGTTCATGTGGAGTGTGGAGAAGGTAACTTCTGTGACCCTTACAAAAGGCTGTCTTCTGTCCAAAGTACCCATGTAGAAAGTTACAATCGGTATAAGTATCTCCATTGTAGCTCTCCTCCAAAGCAGTGATATGAGCTGATGATGATTCCATCTGGAACACTTTTAAAGATCCCATCTTACTATGACACGTGAAGCCGGCGTACCTGTATTCACCCTCAATGTTTACATATGGGAGGCATTCTTCCATTTGGAATGTTGACTGAATTTTTTCATTTTTTGGCTTCTGGTATTTCTTATTTCCAGTGTAGGAGTCAGCATAGGCATATGGACGCTGTGTAGTTTTGCCGGGTTGTACAAAGCTGTTGATATTATCCAAAATAATTTGTTTAAAGACTTTCACAACATTTGTTATTATTCCATTATGGACACTAGCGCTGGAACTAGAAACACTTGAAACGTCACGTCGAGATCTTCCGCTGGAGGATTGCATGCTCCCTTGAGTGGGCAATTCTACTAGTGTAGTAGAGTTGCGTAGATCAGTAAATAATCGAAAGTAAGGGTATGGATTAACCCATGTAGCATCTAAGGTGTCGACCTTTGTTTTCAGTTTATCAGTAAGTTTTGTAAGGTCAGTTACTTGAGTCTTCCAATCATCTTCTGTAATTACGTGCTCGATCCGTCCACTGGGTACATTTTCTGTGGTCACCATGCAGTTGGCACATCGACTCTTGTCTTCCAAGGTTCCGTATAAATATGCCGCAGAATATTTAACGTTGTCTAGATTTACGTCGTCTAGATTTACGTAAGATCCATCTGCAAGATTGACCAGTGAAGAAGCTCTGTTTGTGCCTACCAAACAATGGGACTCAGCACAATTGGAAGGATCCCAGTGATCAAAAATGGCTTGAAAACGAGGATTATTTTGTTCATCCTGTAGTTCTTTTAGGATTGTCGTTACCCTTTTGCTACTATCAATAATCGTCTGAGCGACTTTAGCCAAACCCTGTTTAGAGCCTAATGCCCGGTTGAGCTCGCCTATTTTTTTTCCAAGTGCCTGTCCCGTATACGCACTTTTTAATTCCACCAATTGTATTCGATAAAGTTCCGAAAGTCCATCCACGATTGACTGACCAAGTAACGAACGTATATTGGCATCTCCTGGTCTTTCGATGTTCTTTTCAAATAGTTCATTAAACTTGGTTTTAACATGTGTGTTCACATCAAAATCTGGATGTGCTCTAAAGTATTCAGATTGCGAGAGGTCTAGTTTGGAAACATGATTCCCAAACGCCTCCCTATAAGCTTGACGTGCTTCGACTTGGTTCTTAACAATCTCCTGACGAATTATCACATCCAAATCTGGAATGTCGATAACGGGCCTTTGATTTACTCTTGCATTTTGTTCAAATACATTACTTTCTATGGGTATAAATACCGCATCGGCTCCTGTTTTCTGGACTAGTAATCCACCAACATTCTTATCCGCGCCAGAAATGCCCGCAATCATAAAGTTGTCTCCGCCCATTATTCCCAAAACTCGAACTTCACCAACGCGCATATCACCGCTATCTGTTTTATATTGAAACATTCCATCGTTATCTATTTGAAACGTATTGGCAAGGTGTTCTTTCATTTTATTGGCGAATGACTTGAAGGTGCCTTCTATCGTTTTCATGTCATTCAGTGCAGCTGCCTTAACATTAAGTTCTCGTTCGGTTCGGATTTTCTTGATTTTGTCTTTCGAATCCACACCTCCGACCCAACCACCGTAGAACCCATCGATTAAGCCAAGAAAAGTGGCGGGATCCTTGAAATTGAAGGTCACCCAGTCATTGGACGTTGATGCAAGGCCCAAGTAGGAACTAACTGCCAATAAACCCACCGAACCGGAGGTTTTTGCGAGAGCTACGAATTGCAATTTGCTTAATCCTTCGAGCATCCTAGGGTTGCGTGTCACAGCAGCATTTCGAATACTTTTTATGACATTAGTGAATCCCGGTGAAAATATTTTAAATTGTTTAGCTAAATATTTTGATCCGCCTACTACACCTTCAGCACCTAATATTCCTCCAACTCCTGTAAAAAGCAAATAAATACAAACATGAGTGACAATAACAGCGACCTATACTTGGTTTCATGCACATACAGCCATCTGTAGTTATGAAAGCATGTATGGAGGTGAAAAATAATTACCTCCAATTAGAAAATCTATGGCTGCCCATCCATCCCATCCTGTCCACGATCCCTGTGAACCAGCAGCACTGAGGTACCCAAATCCTGGAAATGCTACAACAGAGCCAGTCACAAGTACAGATTTCCCAATAGTTCCCAGAGCATTGAATGTAGTCTTTAAAGCGTTTACACCGACCGGCAAACCAACACCCATTGCCGCACCCCCAAAAATTGCATTATATGTTCCTGGACTTTTCCAATCCCATTTCCAAAATAGAATATTTTTATTAGTGGATGATGCACTCAAATAGGCTACTGAAGAACCCAGTCCAACCAAAGTCCATTTGGCAGCCGCAGCGGATAATCCAAATTTTCCTAAGGCAGCTGTTAGAACTGTAACTGACTGGCCAATTGTAAATGGTATCAATGCACCTGAAAGAGCTCCAATAGCTACAGGAATCAACGTTTTCGGGGACGTCCAGTCCCATTCAATAAAGTTCCAATTGTTATTAGCTGCAGCGCCTGCAAGATATCCTCCGACGAAAGCAAGTATGACCGCCGCGACCGCCGCCGCAATCAAGGTAAACACAAATTTACCATCTGGATCAACAACATTCAACGGGGAGTTTCCACCGTATTTGTACGGGCTGAAGAACTGCTCCTTAGGGTCCATTTGATAGAACCGTCCTATCATGGGATCGTAAATTCGAGCGTGGAAATTATATAGCTGAACCTCTTCATCCCACTCTTGTCCAGTGAATAGATATGAAACTCCAGCATCTTCGTGTTGGACAAACTTGCCCATGAGGAGTCCATACGGAAGGTAATCATAAGAAGCCACAACTTGACCGTTTAAGAGAACAAACCGGACTGAGCCAATGGTATCCGTGTAAACGTTGTAAAGCTTCCCGTTTCGATAAAAACCCACCAGGCCTCTAGGTCCATAGATGTACAGCGTCACTCTGATTTTAGGTAGAATGTCATCAGAGAGAAACGTTTTCTCTTCTTCCAGTAGACATTGTCCCTTGTCGTTTCTAGTCAGATACTTCTTACGATAGAGCAGTTTTCCACCTGAATTCCAAATTTCTTTCGACACTCTCTCTCCTTTATGATCGTATCGGATTTTAATCCGTTGGCCGTCCGTTTTACGGAAAACCACCGGACGCGCAAATACTTCATCATAAGTAATAAGGTCAATCTTTTTGTGTGGAGCCTTATTCAAATTCCCGAACGAATCGTGACCAATTGCATAAGTTTTTGTATGTCCCCATTCTACTGTACTCAATCTGGAAATTTTATTCGTCCCCTCCTCATAATCAAGCTGGATACGTTGACCTCCGTTGTAAAATAGCTTGAAATTACCATTAGCATCCTGGTCCAGTACTTGGAAATCAAACGGTGATGTTGTTATAGCACAGTTAAAAAATTCATTGACGAGTTTGAAAATTATAGCGCTGTAGTGCGGCCCCGAAAATACCTCTTCTAACGCTGACATGAATTTTGTATTGAACACGAGTTTTGTTGGCTTGGTATTTTGCAAGTACTCATGTGCTGTCAGGAAGCGATGTATGAGTTCGGCATCTTCCAAAACTGTTTCTGCATTAGGTAAAGTTTGCCAATTCGTTATTACAGAAGATAACTCTAATGGTGTCATGTCATCCCGAGGGTGAAGTCCCAAATGGCCAATCAAATCGTTGATGTAATCATTTCTGTGGAGAGCCAATGATGTGAGGTTACCAAGCAGATCTTCATTTATCATTGGGAAGCCTTGTTTTCCGTGAACACTTGATGAAATACCTATTTGTTTGTCACGAACAATGAATGAAGATACT
The DNA here is from genome assembly GCA_034696945.1 of Lipothrix lubbocki. NCBI lineage: Eukaryota > Metazoa > Arthropoda > Collembola > Symphypleona > Sminthuridae > Lipothrix > Lipothrix lubbocki. The sequence continues at coordinate 17,181 of JAQGAK010000301.1, forward strand.
GTGAGGGCATCCCACAATCTGGTTACTTCCTCAGTGGTCATTATTCCGGCGAGTTCCCTGGCAAGTGTTACTGGGGTAAGCGGTAGTAAGCAAATTGCCGGACCATTAGCTTCCATGAACTTGGCTTTAATTAAATCCCGATGAGCACCATACTGATACTTAAATTTAAATGACTTTTGTTGGATGAACTGTGTCGAAAAGTACCGCAGGAGTTTTTCAGAATCGCTTCCAGCTCTGCAAGCCAAAGGCATGTTCTTCGTCATGCCTGGATAAAATAATTTGAGAATCTTGTTGTCTTTAACGAATCCTCCTTTAGTTAGAGCATCGTGACATGCTTTTGCATAGGAGGCAGGCAATCCTTGTTGGAGTAAATTCTCTACTGCGAATTGGCTGTACGGGTTATTCCAGTATCGAACATAATCTGACGTCATCACTGCATTCACCTTTCCTACTGCGAATCCTCCGTAACCATCATCTTCATACGACATATTCTCTTCAATCAGGGAATTCTTCTGTTTAGTCGGATATCCAGGGGAATTAAAAGCAAAATGGGTGACCAGCGTTTCGTTCTTTCCAATGTCAGACAACTTTTCCAGTACAACTTGGCCTTTACCATTGAATTTATACTCCGCCACAGTCAACTTCAGGTTTTTAGAGCTGTCCACGAGATCGACACGGACCAGATTCCCTGCAAGGTCATAATGATGACGAATGACAAAGTTTTGGAAGGGGACGCGAGTCTGAAGAACCTTATCTCCCCTGGCGTTGTAGTCAAATCGGGTGACACTTAAGACGGCAGGAAAACTAGTTTTGGTAGGAATTACTTCAGCTCTCATCACTGGTCTTGCTGTGGTTACATCGTAACCAACGGTTTCAATGTAATTTGGCTGATCGTCGTAGTGGGATATAATCATATCACTCTGGAAAAACACATTCCGTTCTTGTTTGTCCAACCTCTTGATTTGTTTTCGGGGTAGTTTTGTAATTGAGCCCTCCAAAACGCTGGAAAGAGTTGCCGTGGCGTTAAAACCTTTAAGAATTCCAACCTCTGACAATGTTTCTTTACCCTGGTGGCCGTACTCAAAGTATAGAATGCTATCAATGAGATGAGGTTCTTTGTACCCACGATGTATCGCATAAATTACATTATCTTGATTGTCGTACACGAGGTTAGAGATCCCACCATCTGGATTACTCCTCTCAATAAGTCGATTTCGACTGTCAAACTTATATGAGCTGGTAAAGGTTGATTCAGTCAAGTTCAATCGATTATAAGTTTGGCTCTTCATGAATGTCCGATTTTTACGATGATATTCTGGTGCAATAGCTGAAATCAAATTCCCATGGAAATCGTACTCATATGTTGCCAGGAGTTGCTCACCATTCGGGAGTAAAGCCACTTTAGCTCGTATGAGTTCGGATTTAGGAGTCCCAAGGAACACCGTGGTTTCTTCGTATTCTTGGGTTGTCCTAATGACACGGTAGCTGTAACCTTGGTCCTCCGGAAACAAAAGCTTAATCATTGCATGAGGTTGATTTGAGTACTTTTTCTCATATTTCCCCCCGATGTGATACTTTAGACCAGGCATCCCTTCACTTTCCCATTCTTCGTTCATCAAATTGTCTTGAAATCTAACTCTTGTGAATGCGTATCCCTCATCTTGAATATTCATGGAATGAACCTCCCCGACCAATTTCATCTTCGATGTTGTTTCATACTTTTGGATTGCAAAGTTCGGTCTAAACTTGAGTAAGGATTCATTGGTGGACTTAATGGCTGTTTTCTTTGTTTCTGCAAAAGGTCGACCAAGTTCGTCATACAATTTTTGTCTTACAACGACTGTCTTGGCTGTTTCCAATTTAAGATTTTGTATCTCCTGATCTTGCAATGTGAAGTAACTGATTTCTATGGATGGATCAGGTATAAATACGACGTCGGTAATTGTAGCATTACCTTGAACTTTCAGTCTGACCGTCTCCGACATGGATGTGTTATTGTACGTTTCGCATTTAAGTTCATGATCCACCCAAACAGCAAACCTTGCCTTATCGAAAACCGCCAATGTTATAAAATTCTCCTCACCAATCTCCAAATCAGGAGAGCAGAAGCCTTCGAGTTTCATCACAACGCTATTTGATTTTCGCAGGAATTTAACTGAAGCATTAAAGAATTCGATTTCCAAATTAGCGTGAATATCTTTTAGAGCGTACGAGAAGCTGAATAACAAAGAGGTTGCTTGACCCGTTTTAAACGTTAATGTATCCTGAGCATCTTTCTGATGATGAATTTGTCCTGGAGAAACTCGCCAATTGTTCTTATTTTCAAACGACAGGGCCTGTCCCGCAGAAGGATCGCAGTATTCATACCATCCTGGGGTCACAGTACTTTTGATGACAGCGGAACTTCTCAAAGCTTGATTATTCACTTGAGTAGAGTGCATTGTGATGTGTGTGATTTGTCCACGTGGATTGATGTGAACCAAGGGTCGACCAGAAGTATCAAATCGATCACGAGATATTAAGCCACTCCGTCCAAGAATTGTTTCGGTGATTTTGAAAGTTTCTGGATTCATTACATTAACCTCTGCATCCCATGTTGTCGGTCCGAAAAGAACATTGTCAACATCCACGTAGCTATCACTCTGACCGGAGATAGAAAACTCCAGTGTTAAATTTCCAGCAGCTATACTTTCGGTGTCATTTTGGAAATCTTGACGGAATGAACCGACTTGATATCCAAAGACATCTAGTCGAAGCAAAGTCCAAAGGCCAGAGGAGTAGATAACTTGACTCATCCAATTCACTGGTTCTGGTGTGTTCAAGCTAGCCATCAAAATAAGAGTATTTTTTACATCCTTAAATTTAATCTTCGGAGCTCTTACCCATGCCGAGATTGTGTAGCTTTGGTCATTCATCCATGGTAATTCCATGAGAAGTTGTTCGGATGCATTTAATCTTAAAAAATTATTTCCAGTAAATGAAAACTCATTTCGGTGCACATTATTTTTTGGGAATGTCCATGTGGGGCAATTTAAAGCTGACTGAATGGATTCGTAATCTTCAAAACCAATGTACCCCGCTTGGCAAGATGATAATTCGAATGGAAAGAACGTTGTGATTTTAGATTTTCCATACTTGTCGAGTAGCTTGTAGTTCGCGTGATTTATAACATTGTCATCTTCGTTTTGGGTACTCGCGTTATCCTCTTCAATGTCGCGCAGGAAGTTGCCGTAGCCATCGTAGATTCTTGATTTGGTAACGGTTCCGTTCCTAGTGTTCACGGTGTCGTGCTGAATCCAACCATAGAGCTTTGGAACTTTACCAGGCATAACATGAGACTCGTGAAACACAAAGTGACCGTTAAGAAGTAACTTTGGTTTGAAAAATTCATAGTGAACGCGTCTGGTCTCATACTCGCTACCTTGAACTTCGAGTTGGCTTACTACTTTCAGTGGATTCCATACCTGGGAGCGAAGAAGAACATGGCTTTTATTGTTTGGTGTTCTACTTGCTAACACTAATGGTCCAGACAATCCTGCTAATATCTCTTCTTTCGCGTAAGTTTCAGAAGTAAGTACAGAGTTGCCTTTGAATCGGACAATATGTAAGTCTTCTCGTCCTACTTGACTGGTAACTCCAATATAATTGGGATAAAAGAATCCCAAATGAGTCGTATTCCTAGCCCCGAAATCCTTTTGGATTGTACCGTGCCTATTTACAATCTTGAATGAGTTATCGGGACCGTGTTGCTCGAAACGAAAATCGTCGCCATTATTATTAAGCTTAATAGAAAGGCCATCGGGGTTTTCTTCTTGACTGGTTTTGGTTCCCTGGATCCATCCATAATTACTGTCATAATAAATTTTCCTATTTTGTCCGACAAAAGCCACAGACCCCGTTTGTAAAATCATAGAGTATTGTTGAAAATCAAGGAAGACGGCCTTCTCATCTATTCCTTTCTGGTTTTCTCTAAAATTTCTAGTTGCCTCAGCTATGTGGTCACTATGACCAACAGGTTCAACTTGTACCAAAAACTTTCCTCCAGACTTTTCATACGTGAGTAAAAATTTCTGACCTTCATTCGTGACTTCTCTACGCAAACTCATAATGTTTTCTTGTGGTATTGTAAATGTCTTCGTAATTGCATTACAACTTGTATCCAGTAGCAGTAAGTCCACTATGGTATTGGTATGCCAACCAGTAATAGAGCATGAAGTCAAGGCGATTGTGTTGTCTTTGAGTTGAAAATTGAAGTGGTCAAAGAATAATCGTATTTGTTCATTGGTTTTGGTGCCTAGGTCAAAGTTTTGGGAGAAAACAGAGCTGCAGTCAGATCGACTAGAGAGGAATTTGGACCTGACGGGTGTCCATGACCACGCCTTGGTTTTTGCAGATTTTGTACCAGTTATCCAGTAGATATTGTAGCCCACGTCCATCCACGCAAATACTTTGAATTTTTCATCCATTCTGACGTATTTTATGTCCTGGTAGGTTGGATACGAGGTACTATTCCAATGTTTAGCCTCAGGGTCCCACTGATAAAGAGTTACTAACCTGCTGCCGTGTTTTACCAAAAGAGTCCCCGTACTGGTCATGGTAATATCATTGAAGTCACTGCTCAAATTTAGAGTAGCCATATCTTTCCATTTTATGTCCATGTTCTGATTTTTTGGATCAACAAGTGTTGCGCAGAATGTTGATAACTGCTGCTGGTTAAGGAGAAATGCACAATTGTCTTCCATGAAAAGTTTGTGGTTCTTGTGTAATTGAGCTGGTAAGGAGAAGGTTGTCGTGGAGCCATCTATAATCTTGTATATGATGACGACATTTCGGGTAGCAAATACAGAAAATCCGCCTCCGTGTGCCGATGATGCTACCTCAGGGACGTCCTTCAGTGATTCTTTTTCGGGGATGTCAAACGTGAATGTAGGTCGAGAAGGATAAGGAGGGTTAGCATAGCTATATTTGACTGTTGTCTTCCATGGAGGGAGCGCAATCTTGGTGAGCAAGCTCTTATCCGTGCTGTGGTCGTACTCAAAACGCATAATATCCATTTCAGTCGATCCGTAATAACGTTGAGAGATTCTTGAGAGATACTTCTGGTTACCAATGGTATCATACCTAAAACTTACATTTTGTCGATAGCTTGAGGAGCGTAGGTCGTAGCCCTTAATTTCATAGTCGGTTGCATTAATGTCAAAAGTTACGAGGATGTTATGACCATGAATTTCCTGTAAATATACTTGTTTTGCGTATGTGATCCCATCGTGATTACTCCTCCTTACTAAGTATTCATAGTGTAGTGTAATGCGTGTAGCCAGATTCTCAAACTTGGAAAGATGCCATTCCAGAGGGAGTCTAGTTGCCGAACTTGTATCCAATACCCAGTTTCTTTTCTGCACCCCTTCTTTGACGGAATTTGGGGTCCCTCCGAAGGTCATAAGTGATGTATCAGTTGTCACAATCCATTGGTTTTGGGTCGAGTCAAATGTAATTGAAGAAATTGTAAGTGAATCATCTTTGGAAGCTAGCTTAAAGTAAGCTTTATTTTCTCGGGAGCTGGTTTTTTCGAGCATGTAGACTGACTTGCTTAGGGCGATGTAAAAGGTTTTGTCGGACTCAAAATGAGTCTGTCCAGGGTCTAGAAAAACGAATGAATAGCCCGTCTGTTCCCAATGCTTACCGGCGGATGTGTTATCGGAACCCAATCCGGAGTTTGGGGAATATTGCAGGCCGTAGTTAATAGCCGGAATCATCGGAAGTGAAATTGATAGCTGACCACTAGGCAAATGTATCGCTGCTTCAAGGAATTGCTTCAGCTGTAAGTTGTCTAGTATAGGTTTGTCATATGAGCTCCATTGTGACACGGATGAGGATTCTTCAATTTGGTAGAACTGATCAGGTTCCCGAAGCGAAGTTGAATTATGCGCCACCTGGATGTCTTGCTGAAAATTATTTGGTGTTTCTGACTCCTGGATATTGAATAGCGCCAGTTTCGTATCTTCATTTTGCTCATAAACGAGAATTCTTGGAGATTCAAAGACTGCCACGGGTTTCAAGTAATCTAAGGCCCAGTAGTTGTTTACTTGTTCAAACCCTCTTGTGCTGTTGTCCTCAAGAGAGAAAATTGTCGGACCTTCCAGGCAAACGAATAGAGCATCTTGTTCTATAATTGGATCTGCGCTAACTGGGAGGGTGCCGTGAAAATAGAAATGATTTGTCGGAGCAAACCGACGCTGTTGCTCAAGATAGATAAATAAAATTGCCAGACCTTCATAGTAGACGACCATGCTGTAAGTAGATGCATTTTGAATAAATTTTGCCGTTTTTATGATGTCCTGCTTGTTTGGAAGAGAGGCCGTTCCGATTAATTTCACTTGATGAGCGTCATTGAACTTATGTACTGTCAAGGTTGTCTCATTTGACGTAAGGATAACGTTTTGATCCGTCCATCCAGGTTCAATCCAGATACGATCTGCCTGGGAGAACTCTTGCGGTAGTTCAAAGTTCCCTAGTAGAAGTGGATACTCATCCGGATCGTTCCATCTGGAGTAGTTGACGGCGTAAACCTTTACATTGCGAGAGGAGCCTTTACGGTAAATGAGCCCGGGATTATGGTAGGGATTGCTGAAAATATTTCCCATCAAGAAAGTATCCCTGTGGATGGAGACATCTCCAACGTCGTGTAGTTGAGTATCTGTTGCTAATTTTTCTAACCCAATGTTGGTTGCACGATAGAACACTATCCCGGCAGGTTCCTTCGTGACGACCAAGGTTTCACGAGGGTCCAGGAACAATAGGCTTTTACCAATGTACACAAGGAGGACTGAATTTGCTTCGATGACTGCATCCCATTGCTTAGTAATTTTGCTTCGATAGTTGTTAATAGCGTAGGCGGAGAGAATATTTTCAGTAGAAAACAAGTACAAACCTGAAAGATTCTTCGTAAATTTTACTGTATGGGCTGATTTAATTTTGGTGGTATTTCGGGGTAAAGTTTGTGAATTCTGGAGTGTCAACTCCATTTCACAACAGCTATTGTTGTTATCCAGCCGGAATGTCTATTTTTCTATAACTCTTGTAAGTACAATAAAATTTTGTCAAAATTGTTTTTTAATTTTACGCTTAAATAGCGTTTAGTTTAAGATAGTTCTGGCTCCTAAGTATGTCGAAGTGATTCTGTTCATTTATTCTTAAATCTATCATTTAATATCCTATTAAAATCAAATATCCTATTAAAAGTTTGAGCATTGACTGTAGCGTTGTGTCATGATTTCTGACGAAAAACGGGTCTGTAAATTAGTGCTCGCTTTCCAAGTAAGCAAGCCTATTGCTTTTATATTTCCATTTATTTGATCTCAGAACGTTCTATATTCCGATAAGTTTATTTATAATAAGTTATGTAATAGTTCCCTCAATCGTTCTACGTAAATGACTGATTCTAAGAGCTTCTCACTCATAATTCCTTGAACCACTAAATGATACACGTCAAATAGTTCAAAAGATATGCTTACGATTTAGTTGGGCAAAAATCGTGTATTTAAACAACGATATATGCATACTATATACATGATGGTTTATTATTAACTAGATATATCTGTAATTTAACCTAAATTTTATCTTTATTTACATTGATAAAATTCATGATCAGCATATTTTTTGTATAAATCAACAAGCCTCTTCCAGTGAATTTTACAGAAGGATATAAAAACGAAATAACCCTAAACTTTTAGCAGTAGCAAATGTGAAAGTGACCGCATAGAAATTTAGGAAATTATAATTTTAGCCACACTTCTACATTTACCTATATAAAAAATCTATTCGGCTTGCAAACATTTGCTTATGTAATTAGCCAATATGAAAACCCCACTTGCAATAATTGCAATTCTCTGCGTTGCGATTGACCAAGGTATACTTTATGTTATTGTTGTTTGTCTGTTGCTCAGTTTTAGTTGTTAAAATTTTTATTTGAAGGGTGATAATGTTTGTAACAATCTTTATACTTTTAATATTACAGTAACATGGTCGACTGCTGGAATTCTGACCGATACAGACGACAAACTACAAGCCATGGAGTCAAAGTTAATTGCAAAAATAAATCAAGTCGAGAAAAATATAGAAACCAAGTTAGAAGAAGACAGAGAAAGCCTGGATGAAAGACTTGATATCCTGGAAGCAAAGCTGCAAACTGCGGAAACCAGACTAAGCCATTATAACGCTGGAGGAGCAAGTATTCCTGCTGTACCAGGTGGTAAAACAGAAGAACTTAAACGACAATTCGGCGACATACACGAAAAAATTCAGACCTTGGAATCAAGTTTAAACTCAACAAAAGTCGGCGTCAATCCAGGCGAGCTAAAAGATATTAGGAGTTCACTAGAGCAAGAACTAAGAGTTTACCGAAGTCAACTTGACAGCATCATACGAGAGTTGCAAACTGAAAACACACAATCATCTCAGCTATTTAGTCATCAAGTGAAGGATTTACAAGCAACTGTGCAAGCATTGCAATTAGCAGCTAGACTGAGGAAAAGGGAAGAGAACGTGGCAAAAATTCGCACAGCTTTTAATAGTAATATTACTTACGCCAAGAAATGTGTCAACGAACTTGATGACGATTTGGACGGTGCTATGCCCGAAGTAATTAAGAACACCTACAACAATAACTTGTCAAATTTCGATGCGGTCCTAAATTTCTTCCAATACTTAAGTGCCAAGCAACGTCAAGCTGGTATCACACGTTTGGCTGAAGCAATGAAGACAAGCATGCAAGTAGACACTACTCAGTACGTCCAACTGGCTCAATTGGCTAAGAAGGAATTTGCAACGGAGCTTAAAAATGTATTTCCCATTTCCTTGCAAGGTATGGTATGGTCACAGCATTTATGCTTGCAGGCTAGTAATTCTGGAGGTTACTTGATGGCAAAAGAGACACGTAATACCACAAATGGATATGAAGTATTCACCAACAAAGCGGAAGCATCTGGCAAAGCAAGATTCTGCAAATGGATGGTTATTGCTGTAAACAAGCAAACGTCATACTTTATTGCTTTCCAGTACAGGGGTGGCATTATCAAGAAGTATTGGGACTTGAGCGTTACATCAAACCAAGCTTACGCTAAAGTGTTAGGAAGTGTAGGTCAAGTTTTGGGCTCGAGTTCCAATTTTAACTGGCAGGTGTCCACCAAGAGAAACGGTCAAGCTATTGTTCTGAAAAGTTTGGCTTTACCAACTCGTTATCTTTGCAATCCAACAGGAGGTAAAGCAAATGAAACCGAAAAACGTGTAACCATGTCTTCATCTCTCACTTCCGATTGTGAATGGTACCTCGATACGATTTAGGATGCTCTACTTACTTTCAGGTGCATCCTCCACCGTTCTATTCATAACTTTATTAAAGTGTTACTCCTAGAGCAGTAGACTTATCCATGTAGTATCATGATTGTATGTTACAAAAGTGCAATGTACGTATTTCAATTTTCTCATTTATCTTGAAATATTGGCACACATTTATGTCGTGTAGTAGCTGGAAATTCAATTAAGCTGACGACGTAATCGGATTTCGTATTATATGGTTTCATAATGTAAGAATCAATAATGTTTAATATTAAATACAATTAAAAGTCCATATAATTTGTTACTCCCTCTTTTGTTGCTTCTTAGCTGTAGCATAGCATAAGAAATTCATTTGATTTTTGTTTCTTCAACCATCTACATACATAATAACTTTGTACATTCACGCTTAAACTGTGTTATATAAATGTGTTGAAATTTCATTTCAAGGTTATTTTGAATCATGGATATTATAGGAATTCATGCTCATGCCTCTACGTACGAATCACCGTTGTATTTATGAAAACTGATACTTTTATCTTATCAGTTATCATTATGGCGAATTTGTCATCATCACATCCAAAAGGGGTTCATCAACTTTCAAGACAGTTCGCGAGAAGGAAATTGTATACCTACATCATCTCAACATTTAATTCCTCAGAAATCATTACGTGTGATTAGAAATTATGAATACGTTGAACTAATGTATCAAACTGGAATCGGATGAACTAAAATACATATTTGTTCACTATTTTTTCAAGATAGGAGTAAATTTCGAAGAATTCAGATTCTATGTGACATATGACACGTGTGAAATAAACAAAATAAAGCCAATCAAGATGTTTTCCTGTTTTCCCCATCATTTTACGATTATTTAAGTTCACACTTGCACTATCGTTAGTTGTAAGTAATTATAAAAAAGATATTAGTTCATTACAACTGACCTTACAATCATTATTTCTTTGAAACAAGTGTTTTCAGCAGAATAAACATAGTATCGTATACATTTCCGTAAAATGCCTTGACGTCATTCACTATAGTTGGCATACATATCGTGATGATAAAATATAAATGAGTTAGAACCTTGCTTGTACAAATACTTTAAATTTAATAATTAATTGCAAGAAGACACAATACGTAGGAAATTTACAAAGGAAATATTTTAATCACCAAAGTTTTTTGATTGCAATTCACATTGAATGAAATAAAAGTAGTTCTACGCGGCAAGAACTATATGACACTGATGAACTAACCGTAAGGTCAGGAGATGAGAAAGTTTCGGCCTATAAAACAGACAAAACCGTTTGAGTTAGTTAATTAAACTGACTTTAGGTAACCTGCCTAAATATTTCCCAAGTGTTCTCTCTCTTCCGATTGTTTCGCTTTGGTTTTCGGTCTTTTCGAGGGTCTTGCGATTAATGTTGGAAATGCCGTTCGGACAGAAATTAATTGCCATATTCTTCGTCTTATTACAATTAGCAACGTTTGCCTTCACGAAGGAGAACAAAACTTCTACAGAGGCCAGAGTTGAAGCTTTGGAACAGGAAATGCAAAGTAAGCTACATACTTATTATATTTATTCTGAACATTCTATCCAAACGCAATAAATATATTAGTCCAGTGATTTTTTGTTTCCATATAATAACATTTAAACGTGATTTTGTTGATTGCACAGGCATGCGTGAGCTCATGCTTGAAATGCAACAAGAATTGGGCCAATTTTCTAGTGAATCAAATATCTTGATGAGGAACGTGTATGCCACCCTGACTCAAGCAAATGCAGAAATGGAGGGAAAATTTCAAAATATGAGTCGAGTTCAATTAGGTAAGTTTTATTACGATGCACGAAGATTTTGTCATGATGTCATTGTTTTGATCATTCTGACGAATTGTGCAAGAGCAGTCGAGAAGCTGAGTTTTGTAAAACAGAAATTTTCGTTGTATGAAGTTTGATTAATTAAACTTTATTTGGCAGAGCTAAATACCAGGATCGAAAATATTTCACAAAGGATGCCTCTGAGACGTATCATTTCTCTCTATAACGATTCAACATTTCCAGAACATATGCTGGAAAACCCAACAGCAAAGTTATATAAATATGACGGAGGTAGGTATCATCATGATTTTTTAATTTTGAGCAAAAATCATACTTCACAGCCTCGTCGGAAATAAAATTTATTTGAATTACTTACAGCTATTCCTGAAATTTACGATTTCAAAAACCCCACATACAAAGGCGGCTGCTACAATCTCAAAACATATTACCATGAAACAAAAATGGTTTTATGCGGGTCGAAATGTGTCCGAGCGTTTCAACACGTTGGGTGTTATGGATGGTCACAAGCATTTTACCCAGGAAAGTCTACAGTCGTTGATTCGAAATTAACAGGCATAGGGTCCGTTGGCCCATGTGTTGACAACGAGTTTGACTTTGTTACAACAGAAAACGTCAGCGGTCCCGTTGTTAAAGTTACAAACGTTACATCTACCAGTGCTTTGTATAAAATTGTTCCAGTTTTAATGAGCGATGCCTACATTCGATCTGGATTTGATCACATATCGTCCAATTCAACTCCTATTACCGCATCTTTGTTCAACTGGCATCGTAATAGAATTGAAGCATTGGCCGGATGTGTTTATAGCCACCATATTAGAACACCTTCACAAGCAGAAAGCAACAGAGTTTCAGGAGAAAGACAAAGTTTCTACAATTATCTTGCTATCAACAACAGCACTGACGAAGTGGGCTTTGCTTTTCCGTTGGAATTGGCGGGCCCTGCCGATCAAGTTTACAATGTTTTCCCACATGATAGAATACAGGCTGAGAAATACAGACGGACAATTGTTCCGTCGATACAGCAGTTCCTTGAGCAAAACACTGAGGGAAAGGTAGTTTTAGGACTAAATTTTTTTTATGAGAATTCGGCTTCGTTAAGACCGATAGGCATTTGGTATACGATGGATTACTATACCAGTAAGTCTGGAAATATAAAGGAAATTTATTATGGTTACTTCCCTAATTATTGACAACCGCGGGAGTAAAAATAGAGACGTTTTTTTGGAATTTGGAATCGTTGTATGAAAAATTAGCCTAATTTAATTATAAATTTTAGAAATGTTTAATTTTATAATAAATGTAAAAGTCAAGAGACAATATCATGTTTACGTTTCATGGAATAGAAGCTAACTCTTATGTTAACTCTGTTATAAACTGTTTAGTTTCTTTAAATGCAAATGTGTATTTATTTTATATCACCAGAAACATTCGAATCATTTTATTGTATTGATACCCATCGTATTATACATATATACACATACGTCGTATAATACATTATTGTTCTTACTTATTAGTTTATATTTAGTTTGTAATTGTCTACATTATTATTATTATCAAGTTATAAAATCCTGCTACATTTATTTCCTATCTGCTAAAATGTACTCCATTTTACGAATTCTGTTTTATTTTTTTCATTTTTCCAAATTTCGCATGGGTATATTTAGTCACGAACAAACTCATTGTTGAAGTGGCTGATGTATTGCAAAATTCTAGCTACTAGTAAGTGTAAGTGTCTTTTGACAGTTGAAAGTTTTTAAAACTTGTACTGTAAACTCCCAATTTTATTTGTTAATAAAATCTCTATTATTGCATTTCAAGAATTTGATTATAATTAATTTCCAGTCATTTTTAATCACGTGAAATTTTATTATTTTATCAATTGATTTAATTTATAATTAAATTGTTTTTATTTGTGTTGTATATTTGTTTATCAATTATATTCCATTTTCATTATTCAGGTAAATTATTTTTATTCGCCGATATATTTCATAAAATCAGTCGAAATTATTTAATGTAATATTTAGTTTATTATTATTATACCATTACATCACACTGTACAAATATGGTTTCATCAAACTTTGTTTCTCAATTTGTCTTTGTTTACGCACTAGAGACTCTTCCAGTGCTTCACAAAACGATCATCACAGACGTTGAGTTCAAAACTTGACGATCCATGCCACTAGATGGTGCGTAAGAAAATAAACTCAGTGCGATTGCAGCCGTAGAACTATTAAATATTCTCCAGAATCTCCAGGATTTTCCCGTGGTGACATTCATAGTCCCATTTCCCACTTAGAATGCACAAATTTATTGTAGCAGACAAAATAATATCCCAATTTTCTCATCAACAATAATATTTTATTTTAGTGCATTTAATATGGATTTTTTACGACGTCGTCCTTTAAACCAAATATTAATTCCAAGAGCTAAAATCTGTACAGCTTATATGTGTACAAATTAAATTACTCAATCTCCGTCTCCCTCTCTCGCTCCGTCTGATTCTGAGTCTGTAAAATAATATAATTTTCTGTGCAGTATTTAATCTTTTACAAAATTATAATCCTGCGGATCAAAGGGGAACAGTAGTTAATTTCCTGGATAATAAAAGCACTTTGAGTCGTACTGGAATCGTGTGTGATTTGTAAGAGAATAATCACATTAAATATCATCAGGAAAGTTCACGCGTAGTGTAGGTGAAGCTTAGACTTGAAATTCGAATCGCCGACGGTGATTTGTGATTTTGAAAAGTCCTGATTGCATCTTCCGCCCCATTTGTATATCCAAAGAACTAGTTTTTGCCTCGGGCTTTCTTCATTTAATAGCCGAATCCCGTACCCGATAACATTCACAATTAAAACTACAGATATGTAGTGCGTTGACAGGTTTTCAGGATTCGCAAAATACATCATCGGGTTCCTTCTATTCCAGCAATCATCGTCGTTGATGAAATTTTGATGGCCAAACAGCGTGGGAATGCATGGGGACTTTATTTATTATTTTAGATTTTAGTCCGAGCAGAATTCATTGCTAAGATAATGTAAAATCCAGCTAAAACGATGCAAAACCCAACTAAAACGATGCAGAAGCCAAACAAAACGATGCAAAATCCAGTTAAAAAGATTCAAAATCCAGTTAAAACGATACAAAACCCAGCTAAAACAATGCAGAGTTTATTTTTAATCGATGCCAAATCCAGCTAAAACAATGCAGAATCCATTTTTAAAACGATGCCGAAATCAGCTAAAACGATGCAAAATCCAGCTAAAACGATGCAGTCTATTTTTAAAACGATGCAGAATCCAGCTAAAACGATGCAAAATCCACAGCTAAAACAATGGAGAGTCCACGATGCAGAATCGAGGAAATCATGGGAAAGTAATAAATAACTAAATATGGCCTTAAATTTTGGCAGGGAGAATGTTAAGGATTTATTAAGGATGTGTGGCTAAATAGCTCCTTGTTTCTCAGGGCATTCCTAATGCACTTCTAATAGTCTCCCTTGCTCTCTGTGCGGGAACTCTGCGGCGGGGAGATGCGGGAGAACGGCAGCACATATGGACTTATGGACGATAAAACAGCAAGGGCTTGTCCTGCCTTGCCCGGGTTTTTATTATGCCAAACTCCTATTATACGTTAGTCATAAAATATACTGTAGCGTACGCTCTTTAATTTACAAACGCTCTCACTCAAGTCTCAAAATTGTTGTGTATGCACATGGCATATTTGTATCTGTATAGAGCATGAATTTCTAGATATATTGTATACTATACTTGTAATTTTACATAGTAAAAATGCTATAATATCGGTAAACTACAGTACAGTTACAGTGTGTGTGCAATTTACAAGCAAAGCAAACGCTAAATGCTCTGGGGACGACCAAAGATGCTCGATTATTTTAAATAATAGCAAAATTGAATTCGTGTGTTATTGAGCTGAAACTATATATGGAAGGTTCAATGGAAACGGTAGAGATACTTTTGGCAAATAATGCCCTTGTGAGCGGTTCAGGTTCCACAGTTATGGTGACATTACGGTGAAAGTATTAACGGTAAAAGTCACGTGTAATATTGTAGTATTGCATATATGACTTCCACCATCCAGGTCTTCCATTTACTTTCCGTTTTTCGGGCTCTTAAACATATTTGAATCCGTTAAATCCGTATAGGAAAAGTACCTCGCACGCTTTACATTTCTGAACTTTAACCAGTACAACAACTGTGTAAACTGCTTATTTTATTTCTGACCATATATTTTTGTTATTTTATTTTTTATCATATATTATTGTTTTGGTGGAATTTGGGATTTTGACCGGAAAGTCCCGGTTCGGGCACACAAATGACGTACATAATACATGTCGTCATAGCGATAAGGACCCCAAAGTACCAATTTCAATCCCTTCAACATTGAAACTGGTACTTTTTGATACTTCACTGATGATGTTATGCAATGCGGTGTCACTTAAATCAAGCACGGGACTCCTTTTTCGTAAAAATTGGTTAAATCTATAGCCAAATAATTTTTTTTAATTTTAATTCATTATCCTATTTAAAATCCGTTTAGCGTATTCTGGTAGAACTGTAATGCAGATTTCACTTTTTTTGAAAAGATTTTTGCTATAATTTACTATTATTTTAATCTTCGGCGCTTGCTGTCAAAAATGGAAGATCAAGGAAATGAGTTGGGGATCGGACACAGATTTTTCCCATTTGTCAAACTGTCAACTCTCCTGCATATAAAATTCAAAAGCATATGTTTTTAGGTACTATACAATGTACAATTTAAGAGACAATAAGTATTGTACAGAGCTTCAGAGTGGAATTATTAACAACCAACAACAACAAAAAGGAGGATCGTCACACCCATAATTAATTTTACGAAGGAGTTCCTTAAGAAGGCTGACAGTTCCTTTAACGAATATGCTCTGATGCATTAATTATTAATTCTGGACGAAAATTTATTACAGGGGGTTTTATACGTACACAATAATTACTATTACAGAATCTGTATATATAGGAAGATATTGATTGAGCTATGGCAAAAGCTGAAGATCTTGAGTATGCGAGGCAGGAGGTTCCGGTAATAAGTGTGGACGACAGATAATTATTATACCATCCTCTGGAATTTGTCTTGTGTTGTCGGCGATAAGAAACCTCACTGCTGCTGCTTGAGCATATTATCTTCGGAGGATTTGCATCATATCTTGCATGTTCGGGATTCGGGATATGTTCATCTCATCAGATCAGATGTGGTAAATGCGGAGACAGGTCGAGTTTCTATTTCGGGTCAAGTTTTTACACTGTGTACATGTATATAGTGATCGTCTTACAGTTTCCCACATTTGAGATTAGAAGTGTGGAGAGTCTATAAGAGGAACGATGTCGGATTTTGGGATGTCATGCTAAATAGTAGCATGATTAGGTATATGTATAGTAACATGATGATATGCCTATGATTTAATTCTTGAAATTATGTGGGCTGGAGCGGGCTAGCGGAACGCCCGTGCAAGTTCCGAGGGGCTTAGGAAATTCTATAGGAGATAAAATGCATCTAGGAGGACGATGGCCCAACGAGATAGAAGAAAGGCCGGAGCTTATTTACTCGCCGTGTTGAAGAAAATCCCTGAAGGCTAATTGATGCTCCTCTGGTGTAATTATTTCGTGGTTGGAGATGCCCGCTCATTTCATAATATACTAATAAGAGACGACAATAATGAAGAGCTTCAGATCAGAGATGAGTGAGGAGAAAAGAGAAGATGAAAACCCAGGCCCCGGCTACTCCTCATATTTATTCATAATAACAATTCCAAGAAGCAAACTTCAGCAGAGCGTTGACGGGACTGATGACTTCATTCTCCTTGAAAGCATTCCACACGGAACATAATGTTGCGGTAGCCTTAGAAAATCCACCAGCTTTTCGCTATTAATTCGTCCATTAACTCTTGCGGCCTTTCTGGGGGTAACAATAAAGATGTTGCTGCTTTATTTACTGGCATGAACTATACACAATATGTAGAAGATACTGTTGTAATATTGAATTAATTACTCTTGTCATGGTTTTCCCGTCAGAAATTTAAAAATAACTTTAAAGATCACAATTACAAAATTTCAGGGTGAGTGATCCAAAAAAGTAATTTTTTGGAACTGTAAATTAAAAAATAAATAATAAAAATATATTAATTAATTATTTAATTACAAATTAACATTTTAAAAAGTTTAAAATACTTTTATTATTTCATAAAATAATTTTTTACACTTCCCAAATTGCATATAAAAACACAAATTAAATTATTTCCAAAATTTACTAAAAAAAATACATAATTTTATTATCAAAATATTAGGATAAATTAGTTAACCTTGAAAAATCATTAATAATAAGAACCGACCCGTACTTTCGGCGGGAAGTACAAAAAACGAAGATTATTCACAATGCTACATGGTACATTGGACATTTGATTTGAATCAATTTGAAGATCTTCAAAATAATTTATCATGGCTCCTAAGGGCATTAATGGAGTAGTCAGGGGTTTCCTCTTTCAATTTCCCTTACGAGATTATGAGATAGTTGGGTAATTTCCCATATTTATGAGGAGAAGAAACTTTATCGTCGTTTATAGGCGTACACATAAGAATTATATACATACAATGTAATTACATAATATAATAGGTATATTTACCGTAAATATATAAAGCAAATCCACCACAATTCTTAACTCATTTGTACTATATACCAAACAATTCCGGCGGGTTAAGTTGAAGTTAATTCCCGAATTTCAAGGCTATCATCTAAGTATATGACTTTCAATATCGAGTGTACAATTTCCATCTTCTATACTGACGAATATAAATATACCTTAAACGGAATTGCAACGAACGGAGAAGAAGGCCAAAGACCGAAGTGGAGGTTGATTTGCAGTGTGGGGAGAGCTCGCTCGTGGGTCATTTAAAAGTCATTTCATATGCTTCATTGACATCAATTTACCATCGCTTGAGAAGGGACGTGTCTTGAGTCTTCTTGGGTAAAAGGGGGGTCCTCTTATATAGAAACACATGTATGTATAAGTTATAAGTATAATATAAACTTTAATACAAAATAATTATATCTGTATACTTCCACATAGTACAAGACAAATGAAAATCTCGAGAGAAATGTGGAGACTGTGGAATTCCAGAGAGAAATTCAGAGTATAGAGGACACGACCCGGAATAAGAGAACAAGGCGGAAATGCCGAAGACTTACTATTCATTATACTGTTGAAATTATTAGCAATACCGAGTTTCCATGTATTTTTAGTATCTTCCTAGAAGTTTAATTTTCTCTTCCTGGATTGTTTGCATTTCTTATATGCGGTTTGCAGTGTGTACAGAATATCAGACAAGTTCATCATGCTGTAGGGCAGTCTTATTGTTTGTTTATAATTAGAAAGATCTAGCAGTCTTATTGTTAGTCAGGCAGTCAGCAGCAGCAGCATCAGGAAGTTTAACAAAAGTGATTATTTCTGTTGAATCAGTTGAATTTTAATACCCTGGAATTTTTATACTTAAATTGTATTAAGCATTATAGAAGAAGGTAGAAATAATATCCTCACCTGTATATTCACGGTAAATCTCTGTCACGTTTTTAAAATTTCGCGGCATACATACATAATACAGCAAAATGACCAATCAGATTCTTTAAGGGCTTCTTTAGGCTTAAAGCTAGTATTATTGTATTATTTTAGTATAAATTGTTTTGCCCTTCAAAACCAAATGCCTTTACTATTATGTACATAATCAGGCAATGGCGTCGCCATCATTACTGCACGCTGCACCTCGACCCGACCTGAAATTTAACAAGGGAACAATAATCTAACTAAGCAGGTTAAATAGTTGAATTTAAGAGTATAAATCACAAAGCAAAGCTTCCTAATAACTTATTATTACTACGGTAAACATAAGAATGTCAATACTGCTGGTTTTCAGGGCAGGTATTTAGCTTATATTTCCTTTACGTTTAGAAGGTCTTTAGTCTCACGATTAGACAGACCGTTTATATTGTCTGCGAAGGCTCCCAAAGTACTAATTTCTATACCCTGGACGCAGAATTCCGTACTTTTTGATACTTCGCCGACGTTATATAAATGCGACAGATTTCATACCGTCGATTCTCCCCGATCGATGCTACTTCATGAACGAATACAAATGTTTGCTTAACTTTTTGGAATACTCGGCTCGTCATGGGACTGTGTAATCTTATTTCCGTTTGATAATACTCTCTCTCTCTCTCTCTTCCAGTATTTGCTTTGGCTTTACCTCTTTAAACACGTGAGAGCTTTATAGGACAGACATTCTGACTGGAGGTCTCCAGCGCTTTTGTATTTAGTAGAGTCGGAATAATAATTATAATGAATTATAAGGAAACTTTCTTGAATATTATTGTGCTGGTAAGTACTATGCAATGCAATCAATGTTATTAGTTCCGGATCAACCAGCCAGAAAAATTATATGAAAGCATCCGAATTAATCTGAAGAAGACAGTCATTTGAAAAAACCAAAGATTTTGAGTTTCGCGTAATTGGGAGCTAATTTGGACAGAAAACATCTTGCTGTGTCGTTTAATGCTAAATATTATTATATGTGTATATAATGTATAAATGCAGAGTATTTATAATCTTCACAAAATCTATAGAACGTTAGGGATTTATGAGATTTGTTTTTTACATTTAAGTGCATACGCTTTCAGTTATGTTATGTATAAAACTAGCTTTAAGTCCTTGCGCTGCATGGGGAATAGCACTTTTTGTTATGTTGTATTACGTATGCCGCGAAATTTTAAAAGCGTTACAGAGATTTTAGTGCAAATATTGGTGAGGATGTTGGATGTATTTAAAATCGATCTTAATGGCTTCGATGTATGTCAATGCGTATAGCCTATTTGCTTATACACCAGTATTTTGCACCAAAACGAAAATTACATCAAATTAAATAAATCGCCACTAAAATAATTTAATCACCATCAATTTATATAAATCATTACGAAATTAAATAAATTTTGATCACAACATTACCAGGAAATCATGGGAGTTCAACTATCTGCAAATAAAACGTTTTCAAGAAATTCAAGATCACAGTGTTGCAATCTTAAACTTCCTGTGGCCAAGGAACGTATACGATGTACCCTTGTTCCACGTGGCATTTCAATCACAAGTTCCTCCCGGTTTCATCGAATTTGTATTGTTCCCCTTGTTTGAGAGTTGAAATGGAAATCCGGCGTGTGTAAATATGTACATGCTGTGATTTACAAAGTTAAAAGAGAGAGAGAGAGAGGGAAGAATTGAAAACAAGGCAAGTGAAAGATTGAGTGTAAAAATAGCACAACGAAATTACAAATCCTTGTCGATGTAATAAAGATAAGTAGATGTCAGTGCTCAGTACGTATATATACGATATTCCTGTTTAGCCAGCATTCTTCATCGGGAATTGTGCTATCTATACTTTCCTCTCATGTATAAGAACTTAACTGCTGAATATCTATGGATGAGCAAGGCTAGTTTAATAGTATAAGGTTATCTGGATCAGTAGCGGAAGAACATGAAACTATACGAATCAATGGCAATATGACGCAACCCAAGTAGCAGAAAGCGCGCGGAAATCATATTTAGCGACGATTTAACATTACGTCCAAACTCGAGTTGGTTCGTAGTCAATTCAAAAAATATATTTAATATTGAAAAAAGCATCAAATATACCCCTACAACCTATACCTGAGATGTCCTACTTTAATACACGATCAGAGTAAACAAAATTAAAATTACAAAATAAAAAATTTGCAAGGAAATTGAGCAAGTTGGGGCAAAGAGAGACGTGTATCATCACCTATATTCGCACTAAAATCTCTGTAACGCTTTTCGCGGCATACAGAATTCAACATATAACGACCAATTTTTATTTTTCCCGTGCACAGCACGGGCTTAAAACTAGTTGTAGCTACTATACAAAGCTGCTGAAATGTTTGTTTCTACTTGAACATCTTGTGTCGATCGCAACGCCATTGATCAAGACAACCTTCCTATTATACTCGCCTTGTCGATGAGGTAGGACGTTTTCCGGTCGGATTACATTATAGCTAGCCGAACAACAACGGAACAAAGCTGACTATAAGGAGGAGAATGCCTGACTTGACTATATAGAACCCTCCACATCCTACAAGATTATTCCGGTTGTTGAACACATTCGAGGAAAGGATTGTGCAAATGTGACGGATGCTGCACATATAAAAAGCCTCGAACCGTTTACATACATTTATATATAGTATATAGGTACCTTATTTATATTTCACATGGAATAGACAATATTGCTGGAACGGCTGGAAGGTTGTCGAAATCCAGTAGTAGAAAGAGGAACAAGTGGAAGAAGTTTAGCTGGAACTTACGATCGCTTATTTTGTAATATACGGAAGGATTTCTTACAGATACTTACACGGAGAGACAACTATGACTGACATAGTGACGATCGAGAGAAACGCTAAAGGTCAAGCATTCCGGCTTTCATCATATCTGGGTTTGGCATGAGCTTAACGTACTTGTCATATGTCTATGTCGACTCGACATATGGCTTCTATATGTTACCTTTTCGTGTCGTCAATATGGAAATATTACTCAACCAAACCCGGAACCAGAGTATAAATCTTAAGAATTAAACATGTTGCTATGCGTGGTTTACATCATCAGTAACGCATGCCGTAACATTTTTTCTGTGATTCTTCAGATTCAGACTATTCTATTCCAGCAAATTCTTGTTGTGTAAATTAAAGCAATGGAGATCACTTCCTTCGGATTAATTCCTTAATTATCGGCACCTATATAGGAGAAGCGTCATTATACCTATGGACTAACAGATGTGAAGACAGGGGATTTTTCCATGTCCCACTAAAAGAGAATCCATATTCATTATATACGGGAGTACTATTTACATATCGTCGACGAAGGATCCCAAAGTACCAATTTCTATACCTACAATACAGAAATTAGTACTTTTTGATACTTTGCCGACGATATCTACAATTTTACTACACATGATTTTATACTTAAGAAATTGTATATCGATGTTATCTGTCTTACAGAAGCTCCTACAACAACCCCTACAATCTCCAGAAGTATCCGGGATAGATTTCATCGGTGCAGAATTGATGGGTGGAAATTGATCGAGAATGACCAGTTGGAATGGAATATGTTGCAGAGAGCGTGTATATGCACATGATACAGTTAAAGACTCTCCGGCCTACTTCCTCTAATTACAAATGTTTTGGGACATCTAAGACGGGGTTGGATGGTGCGGAGGGCAAGGAGGAGAAGAAATGAAGAAAAAATTCCCAAACTCCACGTGTCCAGTTTAGTTCCTTTCGAAAATAGATGAAACGGATCTCAGTAGTGGCTGACAAGTATGTTGAGAATATTGAAATGGTATATAAAAATATAGAAAAGGTATGTATGCGTCCGTAAGTCTGTATACGAAGTCTTCCGCTTTCCGTTTTTACAAGTAATACATACACATAGTACGTATTGTAGTACATGTATGTATATGACGAATATAAAATTTCCATGTTATATTATTTAAGTTGTTAGTAGTCAGTTTGCAAGTTATAAGCATGTACAAGGGTGAGCAAGGATAGTATAATATAAGGTATAACGTATAAGTATAGTGTAAGGTTATTAATATAAGGTTGTCTGGATCAGTAGCAAGTATAAGTATAACAAGTCCTGCTGTATGTACAACAAAAGTACTGCATGTATACTAATAGCGCGTATGTTATAGGATCAAGGAGTAAGAAGCGAATCTGTGGGGCGGTCTCCTATTAAAATACAAAACGGTATGGGAACATCGGATAAACTTCCTGGGCTGCTCTGATTGTGTAGTGTGGAACATCATACAAATAACATATATGTACATATACAAAATAAAGAAGGAATACATCTCTTTGTGGGTTTTTGTCTGTCATCTATTTACCACATGATAGGACTTTTCTGGCTGGACATTAGCAGAGCTTTGAATGAGCACCAGGAGACCCGTCAACTACATTATGATATGGAGATATTGCTCTCATCCATAAGAACCTCGGGGAAAGTTGTGCTTTTCCGGGTCTCAACCATGCATGGATGCGTGCAGGGATGGAGTATACACATGGCGTCCCCTGATTCATATCTCCTCACCGCACCGTCCAGATCCTCAGGTCTGACAAGAACCGGTCCACTAGGAGGGCATTGTTCGGATGGGACGGTGAAGAAACAATGAAAATCATGATTTTACCAATTCTTCCAAGAATAATAGAGCATCATTGTAATTTAAGGTTTTTATTTGATAGGGAAAAGTACCATTACCACGTGTTCGGAATAAAATCCCCACTATGTATATAGCGTCAAGTCCCCCACACTCCATCGTCCAACCCGTCTCTCTCTCTCTCTCTCTAAGTCTACACATTATACAACTATACAGTATCTTCATCAACAGACCTACCTCCGCAGTTAGCACAGTTTTCCCGGACGTTTCTTCCCATCATCTTAATAAGTTATATACTGTAGTAATCTTAATAGTTACTATAGTAATAGTAGGTACAGTCAATAATATTACGGAGAAGCTACATACGCCGCGGCTTTAATATTTTTTCGAGGAATAATAACGCACTGATTTTTTTTATATGGCCATTCCCTCCATCTCTCCGACTCTCAGGGGTTCTTGTATTCCCCATTGTTTGATAGCGTCTTCATGACAATTCGATAACTTCCCTTGTTAACATCGTCAAATCCTATCTTATGTAATGGGCATATATCGGAGTCAAAAATTTCCTCCTGCCCGAATATTATCTTCATAGGCACCCGGAGCCAGAGCAAAAAAGCTCAAAAAACTCGGGAAGTGCGTGCTCACTGGATGAAAATCCGTATGCGTGGAAGCTATATTGTGGGATGTTTTCCGAGTTAAGATTCTTTAACATTTGCTACTTTCTATTCTCGATCAACTTATAAACATGTTGTATTAGTATTGTATTTAGTTATTTATTTACATGTCAAGTTTATCTTGTTCAGAGTATTCACAAATTACTATTTGATTTCAGATTCTGAATTTATTTTTGTGTTATGAAAATGTTTTTGTATTAATTCTGTACTGAAAATTAATTACATAAATTGAATTCCATGAAAATAATATTTAAATATATATATTATATTATATTTAATAAATTTTTAAATCGGATTTTCTACAAATCTTACATCTTAATCTACTTCAAATAAATAAATTCATAAACTAAGTATACCTAAAAAAATATTTACGTTGTATTTGCATTTATTTGTAAGGTGTAAAAAAACTTTTAAAATTATTCCTACATTGTGCTACATTGTGTATTCATATATAACAAAGCGTTTCAAGGAAGTAATTGCAATAATCCTTGAGTACTTAGACAGATAGAATTTTTTGTGACAATTCTCCATAGTTTGTTTCTCTGGATGTAAAAAAGAAGAACTATCCGTATATACAGATATATGCATGGATAAGTACGGTTGGGGTTGGAATTAATATCTAATGGGAAGCATTTTACAAATAATATTTTCCTAAGGGCCAACCTGCCACATGGGCTAAAAGCCTGGAAGACATCTTCTCAAGTGGAGTTAATACATGTCCGTATGTACGTACATGTATAATACTTATTGTGTAACCAGAGAAAAGAACTGTTTTACCCCAAACAGAGAAAGAGAAGTCAAGAAGAGGAACGATTATTTGGAGAAGGGAAAAGTGGAAAATGTGAGAGAGGCAGCAATCAGTGCATTGTGACTTGGAGCGAACAAAAAATCCTTTCTGTCGATTTCACCGTTGTTGAAAATAAACAACAGCTGCTATGGATCATTCGTTGTCAAGGATTTGTAGCTCTGCCTACAACATTCCTTTCTTTTTGGGGGGTTTTCGGTTTTATTTTCATGCTTACCAACATTTTACTTTTCCTTTTACTTCAGCGATCGAATTTCATTTGCTGCTCTTCGATAGCAGTAAAAGTATAATAAGTGATGTGAACAGCTGACTAAATAACCGCAGACCTCATGCTTTTCCCATTGCAGGCAAGGATCATTGGAGCGTGATTTATTTATTTTCACAACAACTAAAAGTTAGTAATCTGAAGGAAGAAAATTGGAAGTGATATATTTAAAATACGTTTATTAATTGTTTTATCAGTTTTACAAGGATAGTATACCAGTATAAGGTTGTCTTGATCAGCACTATCAGCAGCGGAAGAATATGAAACTACGAATCAAGGAGAATATGACGTCACCCAAGTAACAGAAAGCGCGCGGAAATCATATTTAGCCATGATTTAACATACTTACATCCAAAATCCAGTTGATTCGTAGCCAATTAAAAAACATACCTATTTAACATTTTAAAAACATCAACTACCCACACAACCTATACTTTATCTGCAGAATATTATGCAAGGAAATTTAGCCAGTTGGGGCACAGAGAGACATGTACCTGTATGTACTGTATGTACTGTATACATGTATGTACTGTACAATGTACAAAGCTGTTGAAATATTTGTTTCTACTTGAAAAACGTCATCGTGTGCCCATCACGACGCCTTGATCAAGACAACCTTAATATTATACTAACCTTGCATTTTCAATTTTGCTGTCATTGTCTCAAATCCCAATTTCCTACAATAATACATTCGTTAGCACACCATAACCGTCATATTTTATATAAGTATACTCCGAACTAATAATGCAGCATGACATCTCGATCATAGCTCTCACTTTTCCAGATCAAAGGAAGAAGTGGAGAGGAAATCTGTATGAAACAAGAATGGATGTAATACATACATTTATGTATATCCACTACTAATATATACAGTAGTGGTGATCATGAGAAATAACATTCTCAGGTTATTACGTAAGCAACAAGGCTCGAAAATTACTCTGCCCTTGCATTTAGGTAATAAAGTCTGTGGACTACGGAGCATTGGCTGGAAACCTCTTCGCTCCTGTGGTTTCTGCTTTTATATTCAAAAAGCTTTTAGTTTTCAAATGAAAGCAGCCACAAATTATTATTTCCCTCATAACTTAGACGCTACCTACCTAATACCTAACCTACCCTTCTAGCTTTTCTTTCGTTTCCATAGTGTTTTCACTCCAGTAGAACGTTGCGTTGGTTTGTTCGCTGTTCCGCAGATCTAAGGAATCTATAAGGCATGCCAGCGGTTGCACCAGCAACCAAATAAAATCCCTTAGCCGAGGTAAGTTTACCATTACCGAGGTTAGAGCGAAAAGCCTTGGAGACATGCGAGATAATTGAATTGACAACTATTTGTTACTAACTATTATTAATTATTACATTGCGTATAAGCCTAAACTACAAACCTATATATAATATTTATGTATAACAGAAGATCCGAGAAATTAATTAATTTGCTAATTGCGAAAGTCTTGTCTGCACTTAGCAGACTTCTGATATAACACCTGATTTTAAGAAGCTTATGGAAGATTATATAAAATTTACAATATTATAAAATATTATTAACATCTTTATCACAGCACAAAATACTCATGAGTGTGGGCAAATTCACAAACTGAATACTGATTGCTTCATGATTTTTAATGAGTACGATTTATCAACGTTCGGTTGTTTGGAGGTTCAAAATAAAAATAATTTTTTTTACAAAAATCATACACAAAGCATTCAAGATCATACGAATGAATTTAGTAAAATGTATAAACTTCATACAGTAAAATTCTTTTCGGGCACATTGATTGGCAATGATTCTCTGTGTACAGAGTACATATATGTATACTTTGACCGAGCAGTTGAAACACTTTTCCATAGAAAATTTCTAGGTTTTCAACAAGACTGCTCTGGCATTATTTTCTTTGTGCCACACTCCGGTGACTCCGGTCTGGTTATGTCTAGTTGTAGAAAGTATTGTGAATCCGGAAAAAAACTGGAAGGAGAGTCTGGTCTGTGGCATCCGTAGTTGTAGATGCTAACAAAATAAATAAAATACAGTCAACATTTGAAAGGTTGCTGGAAGGCCTTGAACAAAAAATAAGATCCCCATTGTATAAATTGTATAAATATATATTGTATACGCACGTATGCATTTACCCATAAAAACAAAATATATGTCAGTATACCATTTATAGACTTTGATTCAAACGTTTTGAGGACTTGAGGTCCATAAGCAATCCGTAATTGCATAACGACTCGGTAGTTGCTGTGCGGAGAGAAGAACTTTGATTTGCCATGATTGCAAGGTGATGAATTTGTCTTTGAACACATCCTTCACCCTTTGTCGGGAGCTGGAACTCTGGAAGCGCGGCTGTCCCTGTAATAAACAATTTAGGTCACGGAGTAAAATATTGGGGAAGGGATGGATGGAGGGAAATAGACGTTAAAAACCTAAACAGGGTCAACATTCAGCGCGGACGGGAGTGTAAACAAAAGTATTATTGATGGACGAGGACACGCTGGCGGTTCGAAAAAAGGTCAAAGTTATCTATGTAGATATACCGGATCGGGTATTTGCACTTGGAACACAATATATTTACAGAATCTTATATGTATTACAAATATAAAGATCAGCTCACCATTTATACAGTGTACTCCAACTATTTTATACTATTTATTTATAAATATAAATATATTATTGTATACACATATGTATATCACATAACGAATGCACTCTTTTAAAAACGAAAACAGGTCGTAATAATAAAATCCTTGATATATTTTACCCCCAACATAAGACAGCTTCGGCAGTGTCTCGAAAGCATTGTGGTACAAGAAGATAAACTGTCAAATTATATTGGGCTTGTGATGCTTTTAAAAATCTTTAGTTGTATTATTTTCTTTGTGATCGTCACAGGCGATGCCCGATCGTCATCGCACTTTATCTTCCAAGCGGCAAATAAGCTTCTCCCGGAGAAACTACTACAGATACTACTACTATGAGCGTCCAGCTGGAAAACTTTGATTTTATTTCTCGTCGTAAAAACAGTCTCTGGGACACTTGACGGCTTGACTTGACATCGATCAGAACAAGTATACAACTATTTCACACTACAACACATATAGAGACTTTTTTTTTTAGATTTTTTTATGCGTCATAAAAGTTAGTAGTACGTAAAAGTACAAGTCATAATAATTATTAATAATAATAATTTCTTCATCCCCATCATACGACGAGCCCGCGGGACTGGGCCAAGCAAGAATATCTGAGGCCGCCGCCATTTTCTATGTAAATGAAAATAATGCCACTAAAAATTTCTTGATTAATTTATTATAACATAACTAAATTATGTATAAATAAAGTAGAATTTGTCAAAATAATTAAAACATTATTGTAATTTGTAATACCCGAAAATAAAAATGTTCATATTTTGTATCTAGTTTGATTTTCTTTTGGATTTTTGAAAATTCCCACAGTATCACTTCTGATTCTGAGATGAACTTCGAACTTCAAACCTTTTCTCTATGACATAATAAAAATGTCACGGGGATGACCTTGGCCGGAAAGGAATTACAATTTTAATAAAAAAAAATACCTGTAATAGAAGTGCCTATGGAACTAACGACCGAATAACAGTTTCATGTTCGCAATATGATGAAAGGCCCCGTTGAGACCGAGAGAAATTAAACGTCCCATCGATTTCGGTAACTTTCTGACGTCATACAATTCGAATTATACTTTATATGTGATTTATTTTTTAATAATGATGTATACTCGAAAAAAAATATCATTGAAGAAAAAAAACCAATTGCATATAGATTTCTAACATTTCTATCTGTACACAGATATATAGAGCTTTTTTGAAGAATTCCTACATAAATTTCTTGTAAAAGCCTAGAGATGCATACATACATTCATCAAATTCATCATCATATTATAGAAGAAGATCCTCGAGGAAAAGTAAATACACCGAACAGACTCTTTTGAAAACTATAATTATTAGTATTCTTACAAATTCCTTACAGATGACCTCAATGATACTTCGATACTGATACGGCGGAGTTCTATAGGGATGTGGAATACGGGAGAAGATGTATGGAGATGTGGATTTATAACATTTGTAAGTAAAAAAACGTGAGAATCGACTCGTGCAAGGTTTCCAATTTCTTTCTTGAGTAAAAAAATTTTTTTATTAAAAATTGTTGTAAGTATTGTAGATGAGAAGTCTTGGGAATGTGAGCAATCCTGCAATGCCGCTGTCAATATTGAGAAATCGATCGTGTCCTGTAAACGAAGCGTCAGGAATATTCGAAGGTTTTATTTCTTTTATTCTTTATGATGCATACACGTTCCACATTTTTTGAATCTTTTCGAATTATAAATAAATCGAAATGAACATAGAAAAAATATATATATATGCGCTTACATTTTTTCTTACAGTCCCCCCAGACAGTTGTGGATTGTGGCAATTGACGATTTCAAAAAAAGCTTATATTTCCAGTAGTGGAACTTCCCTCCTGACGATCACGATGAGAGTTCAATTCCGAATGAATCATGAAATTCCTAAAAATCATCTCTGATTTTGTTGTACAAGGTTTTATTATGCTCCGTGTATTTAAGCGATCAATTTTGATACTACAACCAAAATATTACAATCAAACTGGTGGAGGAAAAGGAACTATATACTAGATTTGTTGAAAAAGGTGAGTGACCCATTAGCAGATGAAACGAGTGTACATACCTACAATTATTTTTAAGAATATTTCCTGTCTAATGTTCTATATACTTACAATTTCTAATATTTTCCGTATACGATATTCTATACTAGATATATGTATATAATATGTAAAATTCTATATACAATATTTAATATACACACTATACATTGTATGTATTTTAGTGAGAGTGTGTGTGTGTCTAATGGGATTTTATTCGTTGGAAGTGCATACATAAATTCCTGACAATAAGACTTTTCTTCACAGATAAATTCGAGGATCCCTAGTGCAAACTCCCGCTCCGATACATATCAGCCCGATTTTTATGACTCCTCCACTTGGAAAATCGTCTACGTTGATAAAGTTGGGAATAAAAAACAGTGTTATTGCCCGTGGCTTGAGGAGGTGTCATCAGGAAAAGAGTCGTCTGGGGGATACGCATTATCTTTATAACTTTCCCCGCACGCCAGCTCAAATTTCAAAACAAAGATTCATGTCGGAATTAGGTAGGGAAGACATGGTGTAAGCTATATGGACAAAGTGTACTTTGACTTATACCAAAGGCAGTTCCAATATAAGAAAATGTTCAAAACTTATCACTGACTCTGCAAATAGGTACATTCCTGTATCAGCCCCAGTCCGGATTTCTCATCTCGGGAGCAAAGATGCCATAAATGATGTTGTATGAGGAGGAAGACGGGG
Source organism: Lipothrix lubbocki (assembly GCA_034696945.1). Taxonomy (NCBI): domain Eukaryota; kingdom Metazoa; phylum Arthropoda; class Collembola; order Symphypleona; family Sminthuridae; genus Lipothrix; species Lipothrix lubbocki. The sequence continues at coordinate 47,728 of JAQGAK010000301.1, forward strand.
CCCTGTAGACGAAACCGTTGATATATTTATACATACGCACACAACTTCAACTGCAATAGGAAAATACCGCAAAGTACTGATTACTCAAAATGGATGAATCTCTCTCTCCCCAAGTTTTTGCTGGAGTCTGTCAGCCTGCTGTCTCTACCCAAACCTTGTTGGTACACATTGGTACAGTGGGAAATTAGAAAAAGGCGTCGGAGTTCCAAAAACGTCCCTGTAGCTAACACTAAACAAGTACAACCCCATTTTTTATCATCCAAACGCTAAAAATAGCTAACCTTAATTAAAAATATCACGTCAGGTGCTGACCTGATCGAGCAATTTTATATTTTGGAATCACTCCATTCGCCCATCTGAAAATAATAATTTACTTACATAACAAAATATTTTTTTAAACTGCTTAAATTAGAAACCGAATAAGAAAAAATGTTGGAATTAAAATCAAAATTTAATGAAATTACAATCCAAATAAGAATTTAATTTAATTAAAATACAAAGAAATTATTGAAATTAAAATCCAAATAGTAATTTATTGAAATTACAATGCAAACAACAATTAAAATAATTACAAACTTCAAAAAAAAATATGGAGATAATTTGAAAAACGTCTAGAAGTGTTTTTTTGTAAACTTCAATGATGTGCCCAATTAGCGGTGTTAATGGTTCAACCATTCAACCATTCAACCATGAAAGACCTCCGTGGAACAAACAAATAATTATTATAGGTGGTTGGCATTGTAGCAGGGGAGGCATTCATTGCTTCCGGATCACGTTGCTCCACGATAATATGTGGAACTTGCTAAAACCATTGAAATAATTGGATGGTACTAGTATGGTCCATAAAAATACACCTTGATCTCCTGCGTAAGTGAATCTGGACAAATAATAAAATGTAAAATTTGACCTTTGGGAGATGGCTGGTGATGTGATGATGGCAATAATAAGAGCAACCTTGAGCAGCGGAATCGAGAGCAAAACGAAGAAGAAGAAGAAGACAATTGAGGCAGATCCACTTCCACTAAAGGCAAATCCACTAAACTCGACCCATCCCTGACCCAGCTGAATTTATTTGAGAAACAAATAATTAAAAAGTTCGTGCCCGTTGTGAGGACAGCGAAACCTTCAAACGTATGTGCATACTTGTACTATAACAAAAGTTGTTTTGTTCGAAGTTTCCCCTAAAAGAAGTTAGTGATGGAGGTAAAATACAACCGGCTGGAATGTCAAGTCTCGGGAGTTAATGACAACAGCAAAACTGTATACAGGTCCTATTCCCAATAATAAATAAAATCCGTCCATTATGTAAACAGTCATTAAATTCTTGAAAAGCGATACTTTTACTGTTTGGTCCAACTATATAACTTACATGTTAGATGGTAAAAGACTAAAGACATATACTCGTCTTCAATCTTCAACATCCTCTCGAAACTCCTGGATAACCCGACAAACTGTTTAATTACAGCTCGGGAGCTTATTCGCATCAACTTATTTCAGGCTTCCCCTGAGTCATCGCGATGTTGTACGGGGGAGAAACTTATTTATTTTACCTCTGTGAATTTGTTAACTAATGACGTCTGGTGTCTGGTATAATTACTTACTGTTGCAAATTCCTTGCAGCTTGAGCTGCAAAACATTTTGTTAAGTTAGAAGGTTAGAACTGTTCTGGATCAAGTTCGTCATTCACATTTACCGGCATCACAATGTAGTACAACAGGATTGCAAAGTTTTCAGATATGTAAAATAATATTATACTCATATCTGCATGCATTTATAAACTATGGTGGAATTAAATTATTTGAGTTTATTCCATGATTACGAAAATATTTTAAATTTGAATATATGGTAACTTCCCGAGACATACAACCATTCTATTTTCAGCATTTCGGGCTCCTTCCCGTCAAATGTTAAACATGGCTATCATGGCTTAACTGGCAGTCCGTCCATGTAAGAAAAGTGACCAGAGGTATCTTTTCATTGTTCAGTTCCAAAACATTGTTTCTTACAATCGGCCTAGAGGGTTTAGCATGGCAGCGGGAGAATTTTAAAAATGACTCAAATTGTCAAATCTGTTAGTGTAGAATGTAGAATTCATCGGATTTACATTACTTACGTGGAAACGTATGCGATCACATTCAGGCGATCACTCCAGTCACCCCAGTAATTAAAAAATGGCGGTGTTGACTTTACGGCGGGACTTCATTTTAATCAGGATATTTAAAATATGGTTTTATAATTATTTTATTTATTATTGTCGTCTTTTGAGGCTCCGCACTAATAAGTAAATTCTGTAATAAATTACTGTTTATAATAATAATAAACCCAGGATTTCTTTCCTAACCTAACTTTTCTTCTATTATTTATGTATTTCGTAAATTGTAATACATATAAAAAAATATCAACGACCGGTTTTAAATAGAAGCTTTAACATCATCATATTTAAAATATGACTCCAATATTCATTTGTATCCTAATGTGTGTACATTTACAATTAATTAATCTGATGAAGGCTCATTTTGTATTTGCTGACGTCTCTGAATTTTCCCACCTATAGGCACTTGTCGTTGTTAGTACTTTTTCCTTTTTGGATATTTCAAACACTTTGCTTATAAGCTGTGTAGCAAGTCTTCAGAAATACAAAAATACTCCCCAGTGACTTGGAGAAAGCTCAAATCTGACGGAAATGGCTATACATAGAAAAAGCTCTTGATAGTATTGCAAAAACAATAATAAGTAATGACATATATGTTATTTGTTCAAGGCTTTCAGATCCCATATGACTATAATGCCATTTCCAATTCATTGCACTTGACTGGCTATTTTATTAACCTTTACAGATGAGTCGTGGGAATCCACCAGCGACTTGCTTTCCAGTTTCCAATCCGATGTAATAGTAGGTGCAAAAAGAATTTTTACGGTGAAAAAATACAATAACGAAATGTGATGTGTTGTATATATGTTTATATGTATGTTGTATATATGTCAAAGTTTACACATTTAAATTTATTGAATACAGTGTGCTATCAATTTAAAAAAAAATATTTTAGAGCATACAGGAAAGAAGATTACACAAAGAATTGTTACTTCACATTATTATGTACGTATAACGTATACTATAAATATAAAATAATACAATGCCTTTATATGCATATACTTCCAGGATAAAGCTCTTCACTGGTATTATTATCCTACATCTTATTACACCGACACAGCCAATGGTTTACTGCGATGCAGTCGATTTCCTCAGTAATGATTCCCCGAAGGTTTAGGAAAGTGGATTGAGGACTTAGCCAAAGATGAAAAAGCAGGAGATTATAACGGATGTGGGTTCTGTAAAGGTGACAAGCTAAAGGGGTTTTGGTTCCTATAGCAAAAAGGATTCTTGTTGGAAATCAAAGATTTTTTTATTCCTCGTCCTTGTATGTAATTCTAACTGACGCTCCCTTAATTATTGATAAATAAAGTTCTAGTAATGGTTGGAAGTTCCGGGAAATTTCAAGTAGTGAAAATCAAGGAGGAAATTGTAGATCCAGAGTTGGAATCAATCATTTATTTCATTGTAAAAGCCAAAGCCATCCAGCTTTTTTGTGGAGTAGAAATCCATTTTATGGAACTAAAAGTTGCTGTATTTCTTGAATTTAAGGAGAAACAAAAAAAGTACTATGAAACTAGCCCATTTATAAGTCATCAGTAATGATTCATTCATATTCGCCTAAATAAAACACTCGGCAGTATCTTCAATTTCTCATCTCGTTCTATTTTAACCTTTTGTGGTAATTTATCGTGGAAAAACGGAAGTGCGTCGTTCGGAGGGAAATTAAAAAAAATTCAATACCGTTGTGTAAAAGAAGTTGTTCCACGTGCGGAAATTCTTTGGGCTCTTATCAGTATATAAGAACAAAAAATATCAAATATTAAAAAAAATTCATTAACATCATGCTTGATTACTTCGCGGTGTCATTTATGACATCTCCCCTTTTCCCCCGTTCTGATATTCGCACAATATCAGAGAGGTTCTGTGGCAAAAAACCAACTATGCCCACCTACTTCTTATATGATTTGACATACTTTTTAAAATAAAAAAAATCTGAAATTTAAAAGAAACCTTATAGTATAATTACTGCATCGCAGACTCTCATCGCTCGCAACACAAAAGTGCTTGGCGAGAAATCAACTAAGTATTGTATAGAGATGAGAGAGCAGCAAAGGCTTGAATTTAACTATTTCGTTTTTTCGTGTACAATATTTACCACCGTCAGCTTTCAGCTATTCTTATACGTAGTCATTTGAAAGATTACTTCCAAGCCCAAATTAATCTGGATCCTTTAGAACAAGAAAATAATTCCTTTTCCGCTTGGAGCATAATTATTGCTGTAAACTTAACTTTTTCCAGATTGCTCCAGCCAGACTCCACCTCCGAATTGTTCTGCCTGGAAAAATAAAATGTTTTTATAAAAATAAGTCACGTTTCTAGAACATCTTCATTTATTTAGCTTTGTATGTCTTGACATTATTTTTTTAAATGGGTATTTCATTTTTTTAATTTTTTAAAATAAATATTTGATTTAAAAAAATAGTTTTATTGTTTTAAATAAATATTAAATTTTTTAGTTGTTTAAATAATGACTTTTTATTTTTAAATAAGATGTTTTAAATATTATTTCCATTGTGTTTTTATTTTTTTAATATTTTTAAATTCATATTTACATTTGTAAATATTTATTTTTAATATTTGTAAATTCATTTACATTTGTAAATATTTATTTTTAATATTTGTAAATTCATTTACATTTGTAAATATTTATTTTTCATATTTGTAAATTCATTGACATTTGTAAATATTTATTTTTTTAATTCATGTATTTTTTAAACTGTATTTATTTGTTAATGCTTTTAGTTTTTTTAATGTTTTTATTTGTTTTTAAATATTTATTTAATTTTTAATGGTATTATTTACATTATTTTATATTCGAAATCAGTTTATTAAATTGGCCTCTGTATTAATGTAGTTAATATAGCTTTGAAATAGCTAATGAAGAAACAAATATTAAAAAAAAAATTTAATTAAAACTACATAAAAAAACTTGTATGAGTAGTATCATTTCTGCTGAGCTGACGATGAGCTAATTGAGATAGAAAACATACAACCTTTGAAAACAGCCAGAATACCTACGGAATTCGTAGTCTTTAATCCCTTTTGTCGTCTCCTTTTCATCTTTGGCTCACGTATACATAAATCATTCATGTCGTACACATAGCACCCTGCTTTATTATTATGTACAGAGGTACAAGTATGTACATAATTCCTATAAACAGCGTTCTCCGAAATTCTTTCGGATTTCAAAGGGAAGTGAAATCCGCCAGGGTTCTCGCGTATGTATGCACAAATGTGTTTCAAGATTAGGGTAACACAGTGAAAGCATTACTCCAATCCAGATCGCAGAGTTGTTATCAATGCCGTGTCTTCGGGGTAAGCTTTCACTTTTCACTTCGTCGTCCCGTTGAATGAAACGTGTCTCGATACTGTAAAGAAGAATAAAATCACATTAAAACCCGCAAAAGCTGTATCGTCACAGTTTTTCAGTCCTGCCCTATGTATATAATATAAATATGGAGCCGCGGTAATGACTTGAATTTTGGCATGGAAAAGATGACTGAATCAATACTCGGCGTGCATTGAATGTGTGGGTGGGACGGGGAGATTGAGGACCAGATTATGTTTCCAGTAATCTTTTGATGGAGTATCAAATTTTAACAGGATTTTTGATAATGTGCTCATTTTAACGAATATGTGAAGGTTCAGTTCTTTTGGGAAAGAGCATTTTTGACATTAAAAACATGATAGCACTCTCTCTCTCTCTCTATTCGAAATGACAAAATGACATTCTATGTATGTATGTCTTGAGTCTTGATGTAATTATGTATCCGCAATGGAAAATCTCCACTAGCCTCTTTCATCGTAAAGTGAATAATGTAAAAGAGAGTAATCAAATGAGAGTAGGGCACATTGCGACTTTTCCTGGCAGTAGTGCCAATGTTTTGATGAGACTCCGTCCCAGTCCCAAATGAATTCGAATGACAAGCCGCCGTCAAGTTCCGTTTGAAAATGTCTCTTCTTGTATTGTTTTTACGTACTCATCAGAGAAGTTGGCGGCGGTCTTCAATGATTTTCTTCAAGTGATATTCCTCAAGTGCTACAGGCTAACTTTTGACATTCGTGCGTCACAAGGAATCCCTTATCGCGGTTGTTTCAGCCTGGTAAACACTCGATCTTATTTACCCTGAGACTTACCATACTTGGTCTTATTCGACGAGAATATTTACGCAGTCAGCATTTACAAGTGGACCTTGAACAGTACTTAATGTTGTTTGCCTACACAAAACAACAACAAAAACACGTCAGAGAATTTAAGGAGCGTTGATCAATAAGTATGGGTTCCCATAGCTATAACCCGATTAAAGTTACCTTTAGCTGTAGAATCGATCTTGTGAATCCTATTATTGCTTTCGTTGCAACAGTAAATTGCAGGAAATCAGGTTCAAGACGTCAAGAGTCAAGCCGGGTGAGGAGAATCGTATGTGTGGGAAAAATAATATAACTATATGGGGAAACTAATACAACTGTATGGGAAAACTAATACAACTATATGGGAAAAATAATACAACTACGGGATAAAAATCCGGCGGCGTAAATATCCGAGGGAAGTTAGTTAGGTCATTGAAGCATATTTTATGGCTCAAGCCTTTTGTGATAGAATTGGAACAATAAATGTCAAATGTCCACACTCCACAATAACGTGGTACAGTTACAGATAGTTGCTTTAAACATGTACAGAATCTGTACTACAGATTATATACAGATATTATTTCTATGTAGGAACTAAGGATAATATAATAGTAAGGTTGTCTTGATCAACGGCGTCGCAATCGACACACGATGACGTCATTGAAGTAGCAACAAGCATTTCAGTAGCTTTGTATAGTAATACACGTCTCTCTTTGCCCCAACTTGATGAATTTCCTTGCATATTTTGTATTTGTAATTATTTTAATTTTGTTTGCTCCGATCATGTAGTAGGATATCGATAAGGTATAGGTTGTAGAGGTAGGTTATGTTTTTTCAGTATAAAATTTATTTTTTAATTGACTACGAATCAACTGGAGCTTGTACGTAATGCTAAATCTTAGCTAACCATGAGCTAACTATCCGCGCTCTCTCTGTTACTTGGGTTGCGTCATATTATCCTTGATTCGTAGCGTGATATTCTTCCGCTACTCATAGTACTGATCCAGACAACCTTATACTATTATAATATCCTTGGTAGGAACTTAAAATCCGCAATGAAACCAAATAATGGACTCATGAAAAGAATATTACCTATATTAAATTACAACACAAAGTCATTCCGAGCAACTAGTCCTTTTGAAATTAACAGCTTTAGTATCTTTGTGGCTCTTCACTGGTCAGCCAGAAGATAAGATTATTGCGAATATATACGGTCACAAATTAGATATTTCCCTATTGTTCCGGTGACTTTAGTATTAACATTTCCCTTGACCTCAGAATAAATTATTGTGGCCACATGCGTAATGAACTTTTGGAACTAAACTAACATTGATGCACACTAACACGTGTTATTACGCATGATAATCTATCACTCTAAATTAATTTCGATACTTAGAAAAGAATTTTGCTTTTGTATTTCGTAATTCTTTTGTTAATATAAAAAATTATCCTTTTTATTATTATTTGCGCATTTCTATAAAATAACTATGTTCGCTTACGAAAATTAACTGCACACTTCAATTCTTTCTGTAAATTACTAACACAATCTGCTTTTCGATTTCAATCTGATTCTGTTATGTATAATACATATTTTAGATACACAAAATTGTGTCATCCGCCTAATTAAAGATTTTCAAAGGTTTGCTTCGTTGTCAAGTAATAATAAATACTACAAAAACTTGTTATTTTTAGTGCTCACGGCTCACCATCTTCAACCTTGTATTAATTCCTTACTGAAACAAGGTTCTTTGACTGTTTTATCAGTCCTTCCACTGTGCAACATACAAAGATTTCTTGTTGAATCGCAGGAAAATCCTCACAGAACCTCGTCTTCGGCATCGGAACACTTCCAGAACCTATACCATAATAGGATTAAAAAGCAGGCAAATATTAGTTTGTATTCCGTGTTTGCAACTGGAAAGCTGATGATGCTCTTTCAAGTTGGTTTCCAGACTGCTCATTTATAAATTATTATAAAAATTGTAGATTTTTAAAATTTTGTATTATATAGTATCTTCTTCTGTGAGTATTCCTTTAAACGAATGCAGAAAGACTATGAATACAACGTATACTATAGCCGTTGGAACATATCAAATCAGTCACTATAAATTAATAATTATTTCGTCCACTTGCTTGAATATTACGGATAGTGTCAAAAGTTGACTCAAATTTCTCCTAACTTCCTTTGACTATAGAAACACGTGTCACTTATTACAGAAATATTTGTGAATAGCAAAAGTTGGTGGGAAAAATACTAATTTCGGTAAAGCCCATTTCATCTACTACTATCGTTTCATGTCCTGGCACATTTTGTCTTCCAGCCCTCTCCAACATTCATGTCTCCCACTCTAGATGTACATACCTACGTTCATTCTGTGTGCAGGTTCTTTTTTCTAAAAAATAAAACTGTACTTAAATACATCAAAGACTGATGTCGAGAGAGGAAGCAAGACGTCTGGGAGGGAGGGTTGCCCCATAGTCTCTCGATACTTTTCATTCAACTACCTGCCAGAGATGTTTTAATAATATGTATTAAACTTTCCCTGCTACCTGCATGAAATACAAAATAATAGATCCTTATTATTTAACATTTTCTTTCTTCTGTAGCCCTCCATGTGTATATGTATGTCTAAAATTCTATACATTATAATGTCAAAAAGCTCTTATACTTTTTACAAACCTCACGGTTCTGTACAATGAACATGCGATGCATGTATATCATACACTTTAATAATATCTCTCGGGTTCCCATTCTCATACACCGAAACTATCTCATAGACTGAAAAGATGATGGAAACGAAGGAAGAAAGGGCATCACTTTAAATACATCCTGCTCCCGGACCCGGAAAGAATCACCACACGGCAGAATTATGTTCCTTACAGAAGCCCAACGATCTTTTTCTGCCGACAACAGCAACTGAATGGAATCCTTGAGGGTAAGTAAATATGACGATAAAATTAAATGAAAGTGAAAATCACTTCAAATTACATCATTCTACTACTTTACAAAAGGTATACAGTGCATACTTACAAAACAAATGCAGCAGTTCCACCCACGCTTTTCCCTTTACCGGTGAACGAAGTTCCATATATTCTACAGATATTTCATTGTGCAGTATAGTACTTCGGTATTCAAGACACCCACATTTCTCGGGAAAATCCGTCGGTCTACATTGTGAAATATGCAGGGGTCCTGTATAATATTGCTGCTTCAGTTATGGGAAAGTGCCTCCTACGACATAAAACTTCCTTGGATCTGAAGATCTGAACCTCAATTTCCTCTTTCTGTTTAAACAAAAAATATTATATCATAGTAATTCAAACACTCACAGTTTTGAGTAAATAATTGCAAAATAAATATGATCTTCGTTGTTGACATTGTTCAAAGTGTTGTTGAATTTGTTTGTTAACCCTAAAAATTGAGACGTCACACATGAAATTAAATTTTCCGCTACACTCATTTCAAATGCAAATGATTAATTAGAATACTTCCTGATCCGAAAGACTGCGCTGGGTAATATTAAGTATAAATAATATTAGTATACAAAATGACGAACAGGAAACTTTTGCTTCCTGTTTATCAAATAACAGCAACAACAACAACAATTCAACAAAAATAATTAAGAGGTCGGGAGACTTGAGAAAAGCATCAAAGGAGCAGTGGCACCAGCGGGCATCAGTTGTTGCTGACAGTTATTTTCCTCGGCTTTAAAAGGTCTCGGGCCCCTCCATCACGCATTCCAACCGATAGTATACGCACTACATATACGTATTTTATATATTTTCTATAGATCCTGTCGTAAAAACAAGTGTATAAGTATAGGTACAGACTGTGGATATTGGAAGATTGTAAACAACTAACTTACCAACAAACTTAGAGGTTGACACACTAATTGAATCCGACGGGTTATTTAAAACCAAACTCCAACTGTTTTCACAGAGTTCAATCAGGGAAATCTTCCCAAACTTGGAGGACTTGGAGTATAGTAAGCAATTTACGTGTGTGGATATATTTATTTTTATGAGGCTGAAAACGGGAATCAGGCCCGGCGACAAAATAGTTGAGGGCTGGAAGACCAGTGTCGAAAGTATTAGACCAAACGCTCTATATACAGTAGATGACTTGATGTATTTGTCAGTTTTAGTGCCATCGATTTTGTTTCTCTCCTGCTCTTCTCTATATATTCGAACATTCAATGTTTCTTCGACAAAATTAAATTAAATGGTCGTAGAAATGCATGAATCTGTAATTTTCGGGGTGGTTCCCTACTTTATTTTAGATTCGGTGTGGCTCCTCCGGTTACAGAAGGATTTAGAATTCGAACGTTCTCTTATTGATATCCGAATCTTCTATACTTTCAACTTTCGAATTCTGAACCCCAAACAAATTACAATGTATTTTAATTAACATGATTTAATTTACCAATTATAAATAATTAAAAACTGCAATATATCATTATTGCCTTTATATATAGAACCAACCTATTCTTTCATCACATCAAACATCATGCGTGGACATCAAAAAAGACACAGGAATTCCTGAAAAATTAAAATAATAATAGGATTCAAAATCGCGGATTAAACAGAAAATCATCATGGAAATTACAATTTACCCGGAAAACAAGTTCTATATCAGATATTTGTTTGCGTGTACATATAACATTCAAATTCAATATTGTAAATGTTGATGATCAAGCGCGTAGCCAGGGGGGGGGCAACAGGGGCAATTGTAAATAATTTTTCAACAAAGCCCAACTATTTAAGTGGGAGTACCAAAAGGTCTCAGAAGAGTGTTTCACGGTTTTGAAGTTTCATAGACAAAACCATTTGGACGATTTTCATGATCATGGACGAAAACCAACAGAAAATCAGATTCAATAACTACAACCTAGAAAAAAGTGGTATTGAGATAAATTTTTAACACTATTGGAATGTTGAAACCGCACGTGCATTAGAAATTCTTTGTTTAGGGATCTAAATCTAAGGGTAATTTTATATGCTGAATTCGAAAACAATATGCATACGTGTTTGGTCGCTATTTTGACTTGGATTGCTAAAAACATTAAATTTTGAGGCCCAAATTGCACATTTCTACGTAAATAAATGCAAAATCTTCTATTTCCCCTGAAATCTACAGGCAATTAATTTTCTGTTAAATTACGCCCATGATCATAATAATCGGCCATAATTGTTTTGCCTAAATCTAAATCCGTGAAACCCTCTTCCGAGACCTTTGACACTCCCATACATGGGCATTGTTGCAAAATTGATTTCGTAACAAGTCTACTTGGATGCAAATTATCAGCTTTTGGTATTTATGAGGAGCTAAAAAAATTTGGGTTCGGGACTTTCAGCATAAGTCTGAAATTACTATACATATGTACATAATATTTTGCCCTTGCCCCCCCCCTCTTTGACAATTTCTGGCTGCGCGCCTGAAGTAAGGTCATCATTGCATTGCTAATTTTGACATTTAATCTAATCTCTGGTTGAATATTAATCTTTTGTCATCCTGCATTAAATATAATGTTAAATTTCAAATTAAATTTATATTTAAAAAATAAATTTGTCATCTTTGATCAAAAGTCGTATTGCTATATTAATACAGTGATTTCATTTTGAATTTAAGCGCAGCAAATAAGACAAAATTGTTGTTATTTACATAATATTTAAACACACATGATTTTTAGAATTTAAAAAATGTTTTTTTCTGCAGGCGAGAAAAGTTGTATTTATATTTATTTTTGTATTTAGGCCCGAATTCACAAATCTTGAAATTGAGATTGAGTTTTTCACTCAATCTATACTTAAGATCATGTAATGAATTAATTAATTTTTTAAATTATTATTAATATTGTTAGCTTCTTTGTTATCCAGTGCTCATATAATTTATATTATAATAAATAGGAGAAGGTAGAAATAACATGGAGCGTGAACTTTGCAGTATGAATAATTATCTCCTTTTGTATATCTATTTTCCATGAATTATTCCTACAAGAGTAATAATATAAGAGGTTAGAAGACCGTTTTAAAAATATATCGCACATGCGATATTTTGTCATGCAAGTCACAATCACAATCTGCGGCAAAAGGAAGTAAATGCATATAAGTAAATGTACATATATATCACAATAGCGGTTTTCTCCTCCATTGTGCAAAAGTCATGATTATTTTCTTTGACCACTAACTATGTATATGTATATAGCTTTTAAGCAATTCCCTGGAATTATTATTGCGGGTTTTTATCATATTATAGGTTAGGAATGGAAAATGAATATGTCGACTTTATTTACAATTGTTAAGCTGTGTATAGTTAACTATTATATATTCCCATGCTATTTAATCCAAAGGTTGCCCTGTCTATATAGTTTTTAATGCTGAGGGTCGTGAAAAGTTTTTTGCTGCTATTGCTGTTTGTACTAAATCACTTGTTATACATAGTTACATAGTTTAGTAATAAGTATCTATATAGCACAGAATGTTTTTATTTAATAAGTATAATGACATCAGAGCTTAATAGCGGCATAGTAATTTATTTTTTCATATATATAGACACAGAACAGATCATGAGATAACATTCTCATAAACAACTGCACTAGAGTTAAAATGTGTGAGGCACTCATGCAATAAATTGCTCTTTTAAATCAGTCAGCCTTCCGAACTTCGAAGTCCGGAATAATTTTTTTTAACCGCAGTATTTTATTTCAAAGATAAAAATATTATATAAATACCAAGGTTCAATCTTGATAAATACTAAATTTATTTATACTAAAAATATCAATCCCGCATAGTTTTCCGTTCCTTTCCAGTGTCTCGTCAGCTCTGCTTAAGCAACAGTCATTGTTCATCCAGAAGGGAAAAAGTGATTTAAACAAATTTAGTTGGACATTAAGTGTCGCTACCTGAGGTGCAAGGTGGGTTATCTCCATTTTTTATGATTTTCTTCTCTATTAATTGACGTTTTTTTAAATATTCACTCTATTAAAAAGCTTTACATGGCCATAAAAAAGCAACTGTCTATAAGCTTTCGCCCCCGCAAGAAAAAAATCTTTTCTAAACGAAAGCCGAACGGAGCGTCGGATTTTAGATATCAAGGGCGTGTAAACGTGTAAAGTCAATCTGTGTCCATGTGTCCAATCTGTATTAATTTTTCATGAACATACACTTAAAGGGTGTCGAGAAAATAGCAGACAGCAATACATTTTGTCACCGTGACGCTGTACAAATGCATCCTTGGCTACCATTTAATTAACATTGCAATTAATATCTCAAAAAAAACGACACCTACGAGTTTCCCGTAAACATTTGCATCAAAGGTCCCTTGAATATTTGTAAGTACTACTGTAAAAAGATCTTACTGTAGTAACAATTACATCATGATTAATACGTTAAAATTACGGATCACACCGTTGCAACGGTTGTTGACAACGCGTTGTCTGAGAAATATTGCAATGATGTTTTCCTTTGTGATGTGATATGTGATGTAATAACAATATTTTGGGAAAGTTGCTTGCTTTTCTTATTCCTATAGAGAGCTCTTGTTCTCTATTTTTCCATAATCAACAAATTCATCTTTTCATTTTATTGCAAAGTTGCTTTTTCTCTAAAAGTAAAGTTATACCGTTATCCGGATATCGATCGTCGGGATTCGGGACCAAAGAGTTGCATTTCTTTGTTAACGGGTCATTCTTGTGAGTGATTGTTCTTCTTCCAGTGCTACGGATGCCTCCTTACTTTACTGTAAGAAATAAATAAAAATAATAGCAAAAAAAAGCTGAGCGTAAAGTTGCGCCCTCAAAAGTTAAAAACAAAAGCGCGTCAATAATTAAGTCATTTAAGATATGTTTTTTGACGAAAATAATAAATGATCGTTTTTATGTAATAAGCAACGCTCGCTATCAATGGAATAGTGCAGACGGGGAAGAGGACAAATCGTAGAAAAATCTATTTTAGTAATATATCTTGATCTTGAGAGTGAATTCCATAATAATTTTTTTTCATTATCAAAACATCTTAAATGAATTAATTGATGCACTCTTGTTTTTAACTGTTGAGGGCGCAAAAGCACCTTTACATTCCAGAAGCCTGTTTATATTTCCAGTTTTTTTTTGCAGTAATTTTTTTCTTACTTTTTATACCGTTGCACACACCGTTCGGCTAATCGCGTAAACGAAGTCACGGCAAGTTTTCGGCAATCGAAGCTGAAGGATTAAGGACCAGCGATTCCAGTCTGCGGCTTAGCGACATTCTGTCTCTTATAACGTTATAACTATAACCCTAGCACTGGTGACATTAGCGATGCCGTTCTCACCCTTTTTTTGGGTCCTTGCTGTAATAGCATTTGGTGCGGTGCCTTCGACGGGAATAAGATGTTACCAATGTGGTCCTTGTAGTGACGGGGACAAAGGTTTAGTTACTAACTGCGCGGGCTCTTGCGCTGAAGGGGTGGCAAAGAATGGACAAAAGGCAAGACAGTGCATTGGTAAGATTGAAGACACCTGCGTCAATGACGATAATGGGAGACATTGCAGTTGTAACACCGATTTATGCAACGTCAACATAGCCACCGGAACCGGAACACTCCTATCCCCCACTCATATCTCGATTTGCATGTTAATTGTATTGTCGATGCTTTTACATTCAACTACATTATTTAACCATAAAGATGATTGACCAAGTGAGATATATAGTTGTATCTCCTCAAATAGAAATGTATGTCTGTGCAATAATAAAAATAGGATATTTGGAAAGAGCTCAATAAATAAAATTATGGTGAATTAAAATAAATTTGTGGTGAATATTTGAATAAGAATAGCAGCCAAAAAGCTTAATAAGGTAAAGTTGCCTTTCCCCTCTGAAAAGGTCCGCACACAAGAACATACATACAGTATTTTATTGGATTTACTTTATAAACCCAAAATAGCATTCATTCACCAAGATAAAGCAATGCGATTAAGTTTGGCTCATTTGAAAGAATTAATTTAATTAATCGAGTTGAGAATACGACCCGACTGGGTTATTGTTTTGGATTAAATTAAAAATCAATATTATTACGCAGCACATTTATGTAAAGCACTCTAATGACTAATTTATACCTAATGATAATGAGTGAATAAACATAAAATAATAATAAATTAATGCATGTGTACATTCGTTTTCGTGCAGAGCAAAACCATACATATACTTATACATAGGTACTTACTACATTACTAAAATAATTTTTACTATGGGGTATTCTGATTTCCGACATTTGCTAAAGTTCTGATGATTGTGATTGTGCGTTTACCTATATCGAAGTTCGTGCTTTAAACGAAATTCGTAAAACTGGATACTATCACCCAACATTTATGTTCATCGATGGTGTATCTGTAAATTATATATAGTTTACTGATTTCCAATCAACAAAGGCCTCATAATCCACGAGTCTAAAACAAAAATTGTTTATTTATTTAGAAAATTCTGTCGATATAAAATGATTTAAAAATTTAATGGCTTCATTTTATACAACCACGTGCCGGTGAATTCTTAGATGCACAATAGAAAAGGATAGGACAAAATAGTTCAGAAATTGGTTTTAATATTAAATTATTTAATAAATATTTAATATGCATATAAATAGAAAATAAAGACAATATAGAGAATAAGAATAATAGAGAAAATAAGATAATAAAAATTAAAATAAATAAAGTAAATTATAAGTGTTTATTTTGATATCTAATATTGCTTGGATTTGAATGATTCAGAGAATATTCAGAGTATATATTAATTAATGATAAATCATGAGGGCCGGAAGTGGGAGTTGCTGGAATGGAAAGGAAAGATTCGAAACCTTCGTGGATATACATTTATAGTATACAGTTTTATACAAATATATGCATAATATATTAAAACTGTATATATCGGCAGATCTATTAATCACAACCATTTGATTTTTATAATAAAGTACACACATGTGTTTGAAATAGATACTTCTACATATATTAATACTGATTTTAAAATTTCCAGATCTCTCCAGCTGTACTACAAGATCATCCCTGTTTACCGAAAACTATATATGGATATGTCTATACGGAGTTTTTTGACGAGGATATTCAACACGTCTGCTTTATACTATGGAACTGTATAGCCTAAACTATTGAAAGTGACAGACTGAATCATTAAAAGTATTATTCTAAAAAAAAAGTATGTGCTCCGATACGAAGGTTACCATGCAAGTCTTCATCTTGCATCTGTGTTCCCATGAACGCCATGAAGCACAGATATCCCAACAAGTTTATTATTATACACCCGCAGCTGAATGACTACACTATTACTGATATACAACAACAAGCCAAAACGGGAAGTGTCAGGTAATTTTTAAAAAATTCTCCATTCGGTAACTATTTTACCTGCACTTATTATTATTATCACAAAAGTATATTAAATATATATAGCTTAAATGTTAAGCTTAATAATATTACTTAAATATGTAGGCATATGTAATAGGTATGTATATACTTATATATAGCCGAATTATTTGCATCTTTAACAATAACTGACAACGTGCTTTATATATAACCATGAGGATTATAAGCATGTCTCACTTTGGTTATATATATGGATAACACACGTTTTAGCCAACGCAATTTAACGCTGTGTGTGAAGCGGTTAACATGCAAGGGCATTTAATTATTAATGACTAACCATATACAGGTGGGCTGGAGACTTTTTTTGTGACTTTTTGCGAATATTTTGTCTTGCCATAAATTATTTACGTTATTACGTTATTTCCTATGTACACAAAAGTAAACGTAATGTATTATATTATATTTTAAGGTGATGGGACAATTTATTATGAATTAATTATGAAGCTTGTGCTCTGTACATTGTCAACAATTTAAAAGATTCGGACAAATCAGGGAGTTTTTTTTTTAAAATTAAGAGCTATTTAAACCTAATTTTTAATCGTTTCCCGATCCAGTTCTAAACTTTTAGGGCCAATTTAAATTTATTAATGAAAATTTATTTTGTAGAAACAGTTTTTTCTGTCAATTTCGAACTTTTATTATTTCCTTTGAGCTCGCATCTCGTGTATGAATATATTTAGGGATCGGAACAATTCAATCCATTTTTTCCAATTCAAACCAATTCTTTTCATGAATTGCATTGAAACCCAACAATTCAATTCAATTCAACAAAATTGCAATTTGCAATCCAATTCAATTCAATCCAAACGATTCAAAACCAGTGCCATTTTGTTGAATATTGTCGCCATTTTGTAATAATAAAAGCTAATTTTTAAGAAACTAAAGCATTTTCTGGTTTTTAAACCATGCAGTGGTTTTATCTTAAAGATAAAATCGACTTTTTAGTTACATTAGTCCATTATTTTTGTTTTGCAACGTACGATTTTTGAGTAATTTTGTAGTTTTTTTGTACTCAGTTGAATTGGTTGAATTGCAATTCAAAAAGTTCAATCAATTCAACTTCAAACCAATTCATTTAAATTCAATTCATCATTGTGAATTGAATTGAAAAAATCTTGAATTGAATTGAAAAATTGTAATTCAAATTTGAATTGGTCCCATCCCTAAATATATGTAGAGTAACGTTTGTTGGTTAACGTTGGACGACAATAAATTTAGTCAGATGCTCCTCAAGGTCTACGGTTCTCTCTTTCTGGTAATAATAATAATGAGGAATAATTATTCATTCCACCATTCATTCCATATAACTCGCGGCAGACTGCAAGTTTCCAAAGAAAAATTTGAATATGAAGCAAAAGATTATTACAGATATGAGATATACGATTTCCATGTTAAACTTTGAAAAAAATTATATTGGGAACCTAAATGTATATGGATATTAAACTCTGTAGCTCATATTGTCATTTATTCGATATTTAATATCACGACAGGAGCAAATAGTTAATGTCATTCCATTCTTCAGATGTTTTAGTATTATTTATATGTAGTATTGGTTTTATTTTGTGGATCAAGTTTCAGTGAATTTTATATATTTACTTTTTTATGGCAAGTTCGCATTCATAGGTCTATATAAGTACATACAGTTTCATCAGGAGTAAAGATCATGGAGAGAGAGAGAGAGAGAGTTGTAGATCAACCGATGAATTGAGATGATGAACTTATCCGTCATAAATTATTAACATAACGATAATAAAGATGTAAAATTTAGTATGAATTTGTAATTAGTATGGATCTCGTGCTGTAATTAGCAGATTCAGATATTTTAGTCATTTACCATTTACAGGGGACACACTAATACCGTCATATTTACTTCCTGATTTGATATTCGTGATACTTGACAATTGACAATAAAGTAATATAATATGGCTGTAAATAATATTTTGCATTGCGACCGATTTAGCATATAAACCTGTCAATCTGTTGTGTTTACAAATATTGTTCATGTTATAGTCGTTGATTTAAGTATATACTTGAAGTTTGAAGTATCTTTTAGAATGAGCGACAATAGAATCAAATGGTTTTTTTTATCTTCTAATAATGTTGTCAAATACTAAATGTTGGCCAGCCGCCATAAAAGTCCTGACAATACAACATCTATACAAAATTGGAAGTCATGGAACTTTAAATACTGCGGTGATTATATGGGATTATATATAGTTGACATAGTCAGTATTAAATTGATCCTACTTAAAGTTTAACTATCTCAAATTAATGATCATCCTATATTGTGTCATGATATTATGATAATCAAACATATAAACATCCTTCATTATATCCTCCACTATTCCTCCACTATATTGACACTAAAATCCATGTGTGCGTTGGTTCCTCGGTCAATTTGAATGTCCGCGGGACAATCATAACGACCAATCAGAGTATTGTTCCCTTGCGTGACCTGGGCTTAATGCTAGTTTACTCATACACGCCGATTCCACGAAACAGGCTTCGGTTTTAAAGAAAGTCCATGTATACAAAAATAAAAGTAATTTTTAAATAATATTAAAATATAAATCTATAATTATTATATGTAGATTTATAACTTGACGACCTCGTCATCATTCATGAACATGCAACACTCTATCAAATATGTACCGAGATTATCCAACTGTCTTTATACAATGAAATATTTTTTTGGCCAATCATTATCATTTATCTCGCTAAGAGACCTGGCTGGGGAATATGGAGCATATTATAAAAATAGTTAGGATATAATTATAGGATCAATTTTTATTTCTTAATAGACTTTTTTTTGGCCTAAATACTTTATTTATATAGAAATTATGGTGATTTAGTCAGAGAGTTGAGCTGACTGTGGGTTTTATAATAATCATAATTATTTATAATGAGAATATTTCTCAGTCAAAATAATTGATACGTTTAAAGCAAATATTTAATGTAAAAATTATTAGTTGCAGTGATATGAAACTATTTAAACTATTAAGTATAAACTATTTTTTTGATTTTGTGGAGATTTTTATTCAAAGGAATATATTTATTGTATGTACATACCAAGTTATGTGCTTCTTACCTATATAAGTAATTTATATTTGACAAAGCACCTAAACGGAAGTCAATTGCTTCAAAATGGGCATAATTTCCCGTGAATTAATTTTTGTGGATTTAATATACTTATATGTATTTTTGTATATATAATGTAAAATAATGTGTATATATACAGGAGCTTAAACTGTTTGACTGCTGGAGTTGGAAGAAAGGACAAGGGCCGTAACGGGCGGCCCGGGGCCAAAAAACACGAGAACTTTAAACATTGCTGCCGGTTCATTTGGACTGTGTAGTTATGCATATTAAATTGCGGGTACGATTATAAAAATAATCATTTTATTTGCATTTGAAATGGAACCATTAAATACATTGGCAAGTATATTATAATAAGAGTCTAAAGTATATAGAATCAAAAATAAAATTGAAAATCAATAATATCAAAATGAGGAAGACGCCCATGGAACAGCGGGGAAGTCAAACTATGTAAATGTAATTTGGTTCAATAAATTTCAGATACTCATTAAGGCAAAAATGTTAAGGATGAAGCGGAAAAGACTATTTATTTTCATTTTTACCACCGCCTGTTTGATTTACTTTATCGACTTCTCCGTAGTTCTGGAGAAAAAAAAAGATTTTCACGACGAGAATAACTGTGAGTATAACATACTGAGAATATTAACGTTTTGGAAGTTCGCAAGTATTATGTATAATTATATGTAATTTCAATTTAATTATTCTGTAAATAGAAAGAAAGGCATGTAGTATTATCAATTATTATATTATTTCTTTTTTCATTTCCGCTTTTAAAAGCTTTCGCTTAAATGATATGATAACTAACAAGTTTTGATTTCCAAAATTGCTTTTAGTAATGTTTGGCTTAGTAAAATCTAAAAAAGGATTATTTGTAAAGAAAAAATCTAAATTCATTTTTATTTTATTTTATAACATACTTATTATTACATATGTACATACTTGGAAATGCATGCATGGATATTTCATGTAAGCCTATGGCTATAGTGAATTCGACTTTTATCTTTTACTATAAAAATTTGTTTAAATGTTTTTAATGGATGTAAATAAAAAAGCTAAATAACTGTAATATTTGTAGACTTGGAGCCCAAAGGTCCCAAGTCTGTCCTGGTAGACTTGCCCGGTTGTGTCATCCCGTTAGAAATCGAAGATCCTGAAGTTCCGCAAAGTGATGTAGTCACCTGTGATAAAAGTAGACCAAGAATAACGTATCTGGAAGGAAATGTGAGACTAGAATAAATTATATTGATTTAGTATTTCATATCTATGGGATCGATTCCCAAATATTTATCTGATATAGAGTTTTTATTAATTACTTTTGTTATTCATTATTATTTTTTATTCATTTTTTAAATTTAGTATTTTATTTATTATAATAAATTTGTATTGATTTCAGAAAATTATCTTGAATGAGAGCCATAGCACTGCGGACTGCTGCTATAAAGGAATCTATCGAGATGCGGGGACGGATGACTATATTTCGTAAGTTGTATACTTATATTATAATTTGATGATTTTATTTGAATTTAAAAAAACATTTAATATTTACCTAATTGTGCAATGTAAACTAATACTAATAAATAGAATATAAAAATGGAATAAAAATTCAAAGTGTTATTGTTTGAACTTGAACAGGAAATCGGAGGAATGTACAAAGATAGGAAAGCAGGTGGCCGTGGACCTGTACGATGCAGTGGTGGTTATTTGTAATTATGAGGGGGAGGTGTACGACGACTATCACGCCATCGTTCGTAGAAAAGCGCCCGTCCCACCCAATCCTGACGTGCCAAACGTAGTCATTATTGGTTTAGATTCCGTGTCACGATTCCATTTCCATACTCTCATGCCAAAGACGAAACAAGTGCTGGATCAACTTGGAGCGATCGAAATGCTGGGCTACACAAAAGGTATAGAAAAGAATAATAAAAGAGTAAATATTGTCTTACATGAACAGACAAAAAGTGCAAAAGTTTAATTTCGTAATGTATGATGGATTGATGATAAAAGGAGAAACTCTTCAATATAAATATTTAATAATTTCTTCATCAACATAATAAGTCACGCACTAATTTCTATTAATTTTAAGTGGCAGGTGAATCAATAACAAGGCGTTTCTTTATAAAACTTCTTCTTTTGTTCGAATTTCTATCGCAGTGGGGGAAAATACATTCCCGAATGCAATAGCCTTCCTCACCGGCTACGAAGAGGATCAAATTCTAAAATTTTGCTACAACCGATCCAAACCCATCAATGCTTGTCCATTCTTATGGAACAACCTGAGCATGGCCACTGCTCTCTTGGAAGATGCACCAAGTCTGGCCATTTTCAATTATTACAAGTTCGGCTTTCTAGACTCTCCCACGCATCACTACCTTCGGCCCTTGATGCTGGCTGCGTTAAATGACTACTACCCATACGTATGTTTGTAATGTTTGGCCCAAAGATAGTATAATAGTAAGGTTGTCTTGATCAGTGGCGTCGCAATCGACGCAGGATGATGACGTTGTTCAAGTAGCAACAAACGTTTCAGAATCTTTCTATAGTAATACACATCTCTCTTTGCCCCAACTTGCTCAATTTCCTGGCATTTTACATTTGTAATTTTTTTACTCTGATCGTGTAGTAGTAGGAGATCTATAAGGTATAGGTTGTAGGGGTATAATAGTTGATGTTTTTCAATATTAAATACATTTTTTAATTGGCACGAACCAACTCGAGTTTGGACGAAATGTTTTAAATCGCCGCTAAAAATTATTTCCGCGCGCTTTCAATTACTTGGGTTGCGTCACATTATCCTTGAACCGTCGTTTCATATTCTTCCGCTACTGATCCAGATATCCTTATACTATTATGCTAACTAGCCTTGGATGCTACAAATAACTATATTATATATTACAATTTTTTAAAATTATTTTTGAGTTTTATAAGTAATCCGTGATTAAAATATTATTTTTACTTTCTTTTTCTTCAATTTAGAAAAACATGTTTCCCTGCGTTGGAAGTCGTACAACGGAGGACTTTGTTTTGGACCACATACGACAACTGACGGAATATGATTCTCCAATTTTTTCCTTTACTTGGCTAACGTCGTTGGCGCACGAAAATGTGGATAATCTGCCCGGAGCAGATATTATTTTCTCGGACTTCATTGAGTCACTGAACTTAACTCACACGATATTTGTTTTCATGAGTGACCATGGTCACCGCTACGGTGACGTCAGGACAACTTTCAACGGGTGGTTCAACGAAAAATTACCGTTTTTCACAATAACTATGCCTCCGAAAGTGAAGAAGTTCTTGGGTGAGCAGCGGATTCAAACTCTGAAATCTAACGTGAGGTAGGGGAATAATTTCTTAAATAATGATTTCTTATATTTACTAAAGCTTTCCTAATTCTAATAATTATTATAAATAATAATATTTGGAAAATATAGGAATAATTTTAAAAAATATATTTTTTTAGGAAACTGACCACACCATTTGACGCCTACCACATGATCAAAGATATTCTGGAAGCGTACAACTTAAAGGATTTCAAAAGTCCGCAAATAACGGTAAATGGGGTACCATTTCCACGGACACAGGGCCAATCCTTATTTACTCCGATTTCCCCGGAGAGAACTTGCGCTCAGGCGGGGATTCCCCAGGACTTCTGTGCCTGTGCAGATCTCCACAGTATGGATTTAAAGGATCCCGTTGTGGAACGAACAGTTCGCCATGCAATCTCAAGGATAAATAAGTGGATCCCGAGACGCTGTAGAGTTGTGGACGTAGCCCAAATCACTGCTGCAGCTAAATTAAATAACGACGAATTCATAGTTGGATTCACGACAAAGCCTGGAGGGTTTAGACTAGAAACCATGGGAAGGTTCGATGGGAAGCTACTCAACTTTCGAATTTCCAGAGTCAATAAAATCACTGGTGTTTGGTGTTTAAACGACTGGTTTCTAGAGTTTTATTGTCATTGTGATCTGGTCGGATTATTATCCGAATTTATTTTAGGCAAGAATCGTTAATCCTGAGTGAGCACCAATATTATTTTTGAAGTATACCCTTTTGGAATATAGTTTCCGAAGATCTGTCATACAGTTTATATCTCATTAGTTGGATCTGTTATACCGTTTATATCTCACTAGTTAGATCGGTTAAACAGTTTATATCTCATTAGTTAGATCTGTTATACAGTTATATGTATCTCATTAGTTAGATCTGTCATAGATAGTTAATTTTGTCAGATATTTTCAAATAATTTATTATATAATGTACGAGTTACATTTTTAATTAAATAATAATTATGTTTATATAAATTTTTGTACTCTCCATGGGTAAATCCAGGATCTAATATTTCCATGAAATACGGATTGTATTTAAATATTCTGTGTACATTTCGATTTATTTTGTGATATTATATCCTAACAAGTTACTTAAGTATAGACTCTTAAATTACGTATTTACTCATAATTATTCCGCTGTGGTGACCTATGTAGTAAATTATTCTGTGTTTTGAAGACACACAGATTTAGAGTGGGTTATTTTGCCAAGCTATTCCTGGACTGACAAAATAGAATATTATCTTACAATATTTAGAAAAGTACAAGGATTTGATGAGAATTCCACAGAGCGGAAAAGGCATTTGTAAACAAATAAATCATATGTAATGTATACACCTCAAAATACCTGCGCGCTCATTATGTATATAAATACCCAAGACAATTAAAAATAATTTAAATAAATTATTGATTAGTTAAATTATGTACAGGAAATAATATTCATTTCCTGTGTAGATATTATTAAATATTATTTTTCAAGGTATTTCTTCTCAGCAGTAGTAAATTTACTATTTTTTTGTAATAATACGTATGGAAATATTCTGGTCAATATTATTGTATACTTTTGTTATAGTGTACCTTGTTTGACTGTATTTATTTGGATTCCTAATTGCGACTCTCTAGCTTTTTTGGTGTAAATATAATAATTATACAATTATTTAATTAAAACTTACCAGCGTGTGGATTACGATCGATACAGCAATATTCTCCTATAATGTTTAGAAGTTAAGATTCAAATTTGTTGCTGTCTGACAGAGCAATTAAAATATGTATAGCAAAGACACAAGTCATAATAATTACAAATGTAATGAGAATGATTTGTGTTTAAAACTGAATTCAAAATTAAAATTAGTTGACTGATGATTTAATAGATAATTTATAACATTAATAATATTCATTATTATTAAGTATAAGAGTAATAATTATTAATTCAATTATTGAAGCTGTCATTTCGTGGATGCACTATGCAAATGCTGACGTGAGAGTTGTTGTATACATGTATATTCTATGTACGTAATACTAAAAAATCATATAATCCTATAAAAATGCAATACCTTTTTATATTGATATTCGTCCAGAAATACTTAAAGGTGTCCACCCAGAGTCAGTTTCCTCCATTTAATAGACCTGGCTGACCTGTATACCATTGTTGTCCAATGATAATATTGTTTTTACAGATAAATAATAATAGACAGTACAAAGTTTTTGTATATTACATAAATCCTTATTATTATTATATGTCTCTTTATTTTCATGCTTAAAAATAATCTTGTAAAAAGACAAACATATTATATAGTATAGAAGGTTGAAAAAGTTTCACACACACACAAAATATCTCCAATCACCAAACCAAGGTTAAATCGAACCGTGTAAAATGTACCATAATGATCTGTATGTTTAAAGTATTATGTATTAATAAACTGTCATAATACTTTTTTGTAATACTTTTTCAATTTTTTACAGAGATTCTTTCTATCTCATTGATTGTCATATGCCTTCACCTTCATTTCATTGACATGTCTTGCCTAATTCGTTTAAGAACATCACCGAAAAGGCGCCAAATTTGACTGTGGAGTAGAAATAAAAGCGAATGTCACCATAAGCATTAATTTAAATTAATATCGAAAAATTTTCAATAATTTTTTTATTTTAAAATTTATTTAGTTTAAAAAAATCAAAAATGGATGCCATACCTTCGAAAAACGTTTACTGTTAAGGTGAGATGCAAGTTTGAATTTAAAGAAACCTGTCATGGAGCAGACAAATTATCATTACGTCCCTACAGATGGGAGTGCGGAGGTAAAAATCAGCCAGAATTGAAATGAACACCATATTTGTTATTAATTAATAATCACTGTAAATAATAGTTTAAATTTTTGTAGATTCCTTGATGTGATGCAAAAAATTAAATCCAAAATTCTAAGAATCATATTCTTGAAAAAAATACTGCTAAAATTACATATTATTTGTAATTTACTAAAACTATTGTTTATAAATACAATAGAATAATTATAATTTATTAAACAGTATTTTGAAAATTAACAAAAAATTGCTTAAAGAATTAATAATATTAATAATAATAATCCATGGTTCAAAATGGTTTACGATGAATAATTATTATTACTAAATTATTTACTGAAATGCAATAAATTATTACATTCTGGCAAAATAGCAAAAATGGCAAAATCTACGTTTTATTACACGTCTGAAAATCTTTGGGCCTCTGAGGTTGAAAAAACCAGAGTTGGAATGGAAGCATCAGAACTTTTTCACCAATTTGCTTTCTGTAATTTTATTCCCTCTTTGGCTTTTTTAATAATAACAGACAACAGTGCAGTGATCTCGTCCAGTTGTTAAAGATTGAACGGAGGGAAGTGCAACTGCATTAATTCCTCCAGGGCTTGGCAAATAATTCATTTGTGAGAGAATTTTCGGAGTTGCAACTGGAAATTCGCCATGTGTGTAAGTATAGAAAATCCCATCTCAGACCTCATCAAAATTTGACGGAGGGGCCGAGGAAGACGACGACCCAATTGTCTTTGTGGAAAAGCGAAACAAAGATTTATCACTTCGAGCGAAGAAAAAATATTCATAAAAAAGGTAAAACACTTGGCTACAAACTAGTATAGATACTAAATAAGATCTACTACTACTGTCTTAAGATAGAATAGAATTGCCTGAACAAGTTAGCAATGTAAAGCTGTAAGGACGGGAACAAACGCAGGCGTCTGCCCATGATCAACGTGCAAAGTGTAATACTTGCGAGTCAATCCGTATATGTACGTTGTTGTGGGAAACCTGGAGAAAACTCCCGTCTTTTCCCAATTTTACCCTCATTCCTGGCCAGGAGCTCCGCCAGGCAACGTGCATCTTTTCCGGCACCGCGATGCTCGCAATCATTACAGCGGCTACCCTTCACTGCTCTGCTTCTTCTTTGTATCTTCTATACACAGTCTTTACAAATTATTTCTAGACATTCAGAAATGATCCAATCAGTCACAATATTTTAGGCAAAATATTTATGTGCGAACAGATTTATTTGTGAATTTACCTGTTCAGCTTTAAAAGGTTTTTCTTGCTTTGGTTTCTCCGTTACTCAACCGAATCATTGAGTGAACAGTTTCATGAAATTCAAAAGCGTGGGGTAATTTGGTTATTATGGTGGAACTCAAAATTTCTAACCCGGAATAAAAGAAAAATTGGATTGGTCACAAATAAAATCGGATTTGATCAAAAACAACATTTGAACTGGTCACAAAGAAAATTTGGATTGGTCACAAAGACAGTCGGGATTGGTCATTAAACAAATCTGAAATTAAAACAATTAAAAACTCTTGGAGCCATGGAGAACGTGACAGCGGACGAGTTCATGATTGGCTTGAATCCCGGGTTTACGGAGGAGGTCTCAGAAATTTATCGTCACTCCGTGCCAGTGACCATTGTTATTATTTGTGCTTACGTTGCTATTTTAGTAATTGGAGTGGTGGGCAACAGTCTGGTTGTCGTGGTGGTTCTTCGATCTCCTCGAATGAGGTAATTCATCCAATATCCAATAATAGTACGATTTTTGAGGGTGATAAATTACTGTTAAAATTATCAAAAATAGAAACAAATCAGTTTGTAGAAGAGTCATGAATTTACACTTAATGACAAAAATAAATCTTTTAGTAGTAAAAATAATTATTTTAATTATAGAAATAATTCTTTCAGTAGTAAAAAATAAATAATTTAATTATAGAAATAATTCTTTCAGTAGTAGAAACTAACTATTTTAATTATAGAAATAATTCTTTCAGTAGTAAAAAATAATTATTTTAATTATAGAAATAATTCTTTTAATAGTAAAAAACATTAAACGTAAAACGTACTTTTAATGTCTTTAATCCTTTAAAATAAATGCAATTTTATAAGTGGACTATTGTTTAATATAAAAATTTGTGAGTGTTTGATTGATCAGTAATTTTAATTCCCTATTCAAAGGACGGTGACCAATTTGTTTATCCTGAATCTGGCTGTAGCGGACCTCCTTGTCATTTTGTTCTGCCTACCACCAACTCTACTCGCCAATATCCTCGTCCGTAAGTAAATTTCACATTTTCCTCATTTGCTTCTTGAATAATTCCCTGGTTACACATACCTTCATTGCTGGGCTAAAGTACTTTTGGCTTAAATATTCTGGAATAGGAAAAGCGACCAAAATTCAAATTTTTGATAGTGCTAATGCATATAAATGATATTTAAGCCACCAATTTTAAAATCAGAGAGTGAGGATTAAAGGGCATTAAAGATTCCAGTTTTTTTCCAGTGTTATTGTATACAGGAAGGGAACTTTAGTGGTGTAAAGATCGGTGTTCCTCTCCAATGGGAATGTGGCAAAGCCGTGGTTTGCATTCAGACTCGTCTGTATTTGATACAGCTTTTGTGGTCTGGGGCAACGTAGAGCAGCGTCGGTTCGGTCGGGTGCGGATTTCCAAATCCGCTCCGCTCCGTGTGTAGAAAAGCTTTATTTGATTGCATGGCATCAGAGCGGTTTTGTCGTCGCTGCGTACCATGCACACTTGATATTTTGAGACTATGGACAGGGTCCCGGAATCAGACTCTAGCCTGCATTACAATATTTATATATGTAATGATTCATAATTTATATATTATTAGATAATATGTATTTATAGCAACACAGAATTTCGAGTCGATCTTATACAAATACAATAAGATTCTCCATGGAGAACATATGGATTTGATTTAGGTATTTGTAGATAATTGGGTTTCTAATTTCCTGCGGTTAATTGCAAACTCGTGTGAAGTTCGTGGGCAAGTTCTGGGCAACTTCGAACTGATCCATCATTTCATTCTTCATGGAGTCATGCAGGCCATCGTGGATTTAAGTGGATTCCCGTGTCATTCATGAGAAGAAAGGTTATATAAGTTGTGGGAGGACTGCCGTCATGGAAACAATTCCTGGAACCATTATTTGTTTCATTAGTAATTGGTCAGAGTCAGTCGTGACGGGGAATTAAGTCGATCACAATAATAATTATTAGAGCGTTTATAAATTAGAAATACCTTGAACATTGATGACTTGAGCGTTGAAAAGCTTCCTATGATAATAATGGGTTCAGGAGATAAGTAGGCAGGTTTTGTCTTTATTATTATCCCCCCGCAGATACTGAGTAAGTTCGGTCTCCAGTTCCTATTTACAGTATTTCATAATCGCTACACAATGACTGTCAGGGAAAGAGATGTGCACTAGTTCCGAATACTTACAACTTCCTCCAATCTACTCTGCCGTGTCCAAGCCCGTGTCATTAACATGACGCTCATGATCCATCCAGCCTAATGAACCTCTTCCTTGGAAATGGTCCGGGTCAACCTCCGAAAGATCATCTTTGGGTGCTTCAGAACTGTTGAGAAGAACAGGGTTTTTGAAGGGCACCACGACTATTGCCATTACAAGATTAGATAGATGATACCTTCCCAAACTTTCCCAATGCCTTCCGAAGAAGCCCCATCTTATAGATACTTACCTCCATGCATCAATATAGCTGGGCTAATTACATTAAATATATATATAGCCAGTCTCCGATATACCAAACTCTCGATGATGCACTTCTGAATCGGTTGTTCGGTTCCCGAATAAACCAGCAGTCTTCTATGAGTTGTCCTCATCTAATTTTCCTTATTACTTCCGATTTACTTTCCGGTGGGTGATCTTCCCTTTCCACGCTTCGTCCTCTGATACCCTCTCAACCTTTACTTTATAGTCTCTCTATGTAATAACTTTCATCTTGATTTTTCTTTCGACAAACTTCTGTGTCTTGATCTACATTAAGCAATAAGCAATGAGAAGATAGAGATCCATTCAAAATTTCCACCAGATCTCCAAACCGATTCCACAGGCCGACAAAACTGCAATTTCCATCAATGTAGTTAGATATATCAGGCCAATTTATAAATTGTTGAAATAATTTGATATAAATCATGAAAATAATCTTTACTTATAATTTACCACGAAGATCGGTACGGTTGACAAAAAAATTTTTAAAAATACATGTTGGATCATGACCTACTTACTATAATATACAAAATAATTAAGGACATGCCGACAAAAAAGACACTAAAATATATAGCAATAAGTACGTATGTATTGTAATTATGTGCATCAGAATATATTTAAATATAAATTATCACAAACTTTAAGTACACAGCCGGGCTACTTTCCCAACCTTGTGACATTTTAAAGTTCATGGAAAGTATTGCATTATTAAAACAAAGTAAAAACTTGCTATGACTCCTGATCTCTTGAAGAAGCTACACATATAGGGATTATTACTAAAATAATTATTTTAGCACGAATTTCCCTTATTCTGCGATTTTCATATTCCAAAACTTAGCAAGTAAACTTCACAGAACTATCGGAATATCTTCTTAGATACTGCGTATTATTTCTCTTCTGGCGATTCGAAAGTCCCTGTATAAAGTTTGGACAGGCATCCCCAACAACTTTTGTCATCATTTGAGGGCTCATGACATCGACAAGTTTTTGTTCTACAGGTCCTTATGGTGATCTTGAGAAAAGTATTTTAGAAGTTATAACTTGTGGAAACTTGTCGATTTCATTAAATTAAGCGTTGTTAACGTTGTTATAGTTCATCCAGTCAGTAAAAAAACAAAGGATGACACTCTCATCTCACAATCAGACCAAGTGTCAATTCTCTGTTGAGCTTAAAAAGTATAAGTACAGCAAATAAAACTTTACACCAAGATCCATCCGAATTTTATGTAAGTTGCAGCTCAAGTTTCGGGAACCCAGCAGGGAATGTCTTCTATACTCCAAATAATTTATTCAGGCATATTTGGGCTTCTCCAAAGCACTCAAACTTCTTGACAAGAACTTGAAGTAAGCTGGATATTTAGTTCCGAAGAATACACGTCGACCTGTAAATATGTATTTATAACGTAACTATTGCGTTAACGGATCCGTCGATCCCTGGAGGTACACAATAACAAACTTTGCAATAATCCCCTGTGAGAGCACCATATCATATTGCTATTAGAATCCAAGGATAAAAATTGTTCCTAGAATCCATTACCAAAATTATTGACGCATAACAAAAATATTAAACATCGAAATTACTATGTATGCTATTGCTAAACCATGCTGTTTGTCAGTTTAGAATTTCTCGAAAGCTGGAAAATTTTGCCTGATCGCCGTGACTCATAATGTATATTATGAGTTGTGACAAATTAATTGGTTTCTAATTTTCCTTCAACAATTAGCTTACTATTATTATACATTACATTATAATTCGAAATCAAAATCGTTTCAGTTACTATGGAATACTTCGTTACCAATATATTTCTAAAATATTAAAATCAATTATAGACGGCTTCTCCCTGTATGGGAATTAACGGCTCTCAATTCTTGGAAAGGGCGAGCTTAAGGAATTATATAATTTTCAGTATTTCGACTGTACTGAAATTCGAAATTAATTAAATTTAATAGTTATTAAAATAAATCCTATACACACATAGTTGAATTGAAATTTTGGAAACCAACTTTCAAATCTTCTCCCAAATTTATATGACACTGTTTGGTGTATAGTCTCGATCAATACACCCTGTGGATGATCATCTGCGTTTCTGCATCAGCCAGACCTGTGCAAATAAAGGAATAATACAACAATATTTAAATAATTGTACTACATATAGTAAATTATTACTATTAATGGAGAGTGCTTTAATGATTAAAGAAATCTCCATTCCATAATCACGTATGGAGCTTTTCTGCTTAAATCTGCTAACATCCCCAAAAGTCCCCGTTTCCTTTTACGGACTTTACGGATCTCGAAAACTAAATTCACCCAAAGAGATTTCCCAGGAACCGGCAGAATAGAGTCGGACCTAATGGCATGGAAAAGATGCGGTTGCATGTGTAAACCTACTCACGGTTATATAGTTGGGATCCTCGGAGATACATCTGGATATAAGATATAAGCATATATAAGTATTAACGGACTTGTAGAAGTATTCAGAATCTAAAACAGATATAATAATAAACCTACTACTATAGTAGCATGAACATGATGATGAGGAGGGTGAGCAAAATAGGACTTGACCACGCTCATCCTTTTTAATCCCAAAATGTATTCGATGATTTGAATGGACCTGCTCATTCCTCCCTGGTCTTGTTGAGTCTCATCCTCTCTCTCTGCTCTGCTGGAAGAAGTGCTGGTTGGTGCTGGATTCCCTGGAAAGAATAGGATCGGGGGAATAAATGGTCCAGAGCTAATAGTGAAAAGGAGCTGCCTGACATAATAATGATGTATGGGGATGAAGTGACGACGGGTTTGTAAGTTCTTTCCCATTATCCAACGAATCAGTGTACACTGAATGGAGTCCTCCACTACTGTTGAATTAAGTCATTGTTGTACAAGATGTGAAGCTTGAAATCTTTTAGTCAGGAATAGGAAATCTCCGTAAGGATGCACCTTTGATTCCCTGTAGGGAAGGAAGCCCACTTGTCTACAGATAGATGACCTGTGGGATAAGGAACCCGCAGGTCATTAGTTAGGGTTATATACCTGAAAAAAAGTGGAACAAACAAAGTAGATAAATGTCAAAATAATAGTAATTTATCAAATTTTTTATTCCGCGTTTCCAAATCTTCCCTCACTTGCCACATATTTACATAATAGTCGTTATTACCTTTATCATCTGCAATAGATCAACCACACGTTACCACGTACTCGCGGATTTTTATACCCCTGAATCATCTACGCCCGACACCGAAGTCTTACTATTATTAGTAATGTTCCTGTTCACCTTGTTAAATTCCTTCCTTATAATACTTCTAAGTATGTACTTCCAATGCACTTGCCCGCTCCCGCCAACACGACAGATGATTTATTTATTTGTTACATCCAATTTCTTTTGTTAATTTCACAATGTTTTAAATGTGATTTAAAGCGTAAAAGTTTTTTAATTACTTTAAATCAGGGTCAAAGACCCGAAAATCCGGGGGAAATTATCTGCAAGCAATATTTCATCATCATTTTGTATTTGTACACAACGAAGTTGCAAACTTTGTCTATTACAATAAATTATGCTTAAACATTTTACAAATTATTCTAAAGCATTTTACAAATTATTCTAAAACATTTAAAAAATTATTCTAAAACATTTTTAAAATTATTCTAAACATTTTTAAAATTATTCTAAACATTTTTAAAATTATTCTGAAACATTTTAAAAATTCTTTAAAACATTTCGTACATTATTCTAAAATATTTATAAAAATCTTGTACAATATTCTAAAGGATTTAAGAATATTATTTACTTAAAATTTTCCTTTGAATTTAATAATAATTATTTTTTAAATGAATTTTACATAAATATAGAAATGAAAGTATCCGTATAATTAACTGACTAATTAATTAAATTTCTTAATTATAAATTATAAACAAGTTATTCATGGAGTCGCTGCGTCATTGTTGGTTCGGTTTGCCGACGTCAATTACAAATGTTGTAGATCCTCGAGGGACCTGACACACTTCAGGTTCAGATTCACACACCTGACAGCAGCATACAAAAGTGAGGTTAATATATAGGTATACCGATATACCTACATATATATGTATAAGTATAAATTAATACAAGCAAAATGATATTGTTCTAAAAAATCAAAGGTTAAATTTCCGATAACCCTCATACCTTCCATATCATCATTTAGCTTATAGCCATGAAGGGTCTGAATCTGAAACCATCAAAGTTAATTTAATTAAAGCAACTACATAGAGATGTTATTAGTGATGAAACTTGTTGGTTGTCAGACACTGCGGAAACTGGAAGTAAGAGAAAGATGATGGCTTCGGGTTGTGTTGTGGCGACTCTATTTATACTTATAAATTATGTAAGTATAGTATGTAATAAGAGCTGTATGTGTACAACTATCGTCGGCAAAGTATCACAAAGTATCAATTTCTGTGTTGAAGGTATAGAAATTGGTAGTTTGGGACCTTCGCCGACGATGTGCTCCGACAGGGTTTTTAGGGTACCCGGCTTAAAAGACTAAAACAGGGATTCTATATAGATATAAAAGTAATAAGAATCTAAAGTATATAAAGGGTTAGAATCCGATCGGGTGAATGCGTCATGGTAAAGGAATTTTATTTGTCAGCGGAAATTAACCAACTTCCCCGTCCGCGTCCCTTTGAACAATTTGAACCCTTACGGATTTTCCGTTTGATCCCGCATTTTCAAGATCCTCCCGCTGTATACAGAACAACTTCTCAACGAAACGATGACAACTAGGTTGTATTTCGTCGTCCGTTGCTATTGCTAATCAGCTCCTACTTAATAATGGTGTTGATTTCCCAAAAATAGACTCCCGTCCTCTTTATTATTACTTTACTTACATCCTTTGTGTCATTACTTAATGACAAAAGAGCAAGATCTTCTACTCCCACCACAACATCTTTGATCTCATTGACCCAGCTTGAATTTTCCATCTATTTCAACAATTTCCTGCTTTCTATGTTGCTACAAACAAGAATCAATAAAACTGTTGAATTGGCGTCTTCCAATCCAAATAATGTCGTTTCCCGAAGGAAATTAGCAAGTATTTGCACTTACGAATAAATTCTATTACAAAATATCAGTTTTGCGCGATTATTATAGGTATAAAGTATATAAAAAAACAGGAAAATTGATATTTAACCTTATTTTTTTACTTCGACCATAATTTCTCGCGGTTGTTGTTATTGTTGTTGTTGGAAGCTGTTTATAGTAGAGTGAAAACATGTAAAACATATGGAGAAGACATGTAAAGCATGATTCAATATGGAGTTTCTCTCGGTGAGATATGGAATATTATAAAATAATGCTCGCAAAATACATAAATTTCATCCCCTTACGGAGCAATGCTACAAAAACTAGGTCCAATTATTAGCCCAGCGGAAGATTCGTAAAACCATATGTTTGTTCTTCTAAATTATACCAACAACCTCATAATATTTTCTTCGGAGGCCGAGAAATCCCAGGAGGGAATATAAATATAAAGCGCGGGAGATGAAAGTGTCCTACAACCTCCGTGGGTTTCTGAGGGAGGGAGCGCCCAATTAAAAGGGTCAGGCAAACACTGACATGCGATTTCAATATTTAATACAATTTGGTAAACAATATTTCTTGAGTATATTCAAAACTTATTCGAAGCCATCGTCGTACCGGCGGATTTTATAAACAATGTTTTTTTGAGTAATTATATTTAAAACTTATACTAGCAAACGAAGCCATCGTCGTTCCGGCGAATTTTATATTTTTATATACTTTTAAATTCAGTAAATTTTACGTTTTTTCATGTAATTTTAAGTTTTTATACGTCACAGAATATGTTTTGACTAGTGTAAAAATTTTAAGAGTAAAAATCCGATTTTTTGGATCTTCGATGTGAAAAATGTTTCTCGCAGAAAGGAATATGTTTGAAAGCCTCCGATAACAAAAGTAAATTGGCTGTTGAAAAGCGTACGCAGCTGGAAAAGTGAATTTAGAACAAGTCGTCACATTCTACTATTAAGCAAGGACGACGGAGTTGACAAAAAATAATCAGCAACATGAAGCTCCGTTTGCTCCGGGAAAATGTGAGCGTTGAGTGGTGAAAATCGTCTAAATGGGGGAGTCTTCATATCCTGGGATTAGCAATTTCCTTATCTATTCTACACAAAAGCTTTAGTGAGATAGCGTCAAGAATAGTTGGACAAGAATAGTTGGTTAAAGGAACGATGTGAAGAGCGGAAGTTTTGCCAGAATAATGTATAGTCTATATAAAGGATATAATAGTACCATACGCATTTAGAGTATTTTAAAGAGCAATTTCATTGAAAGCTGGAAATAATACAATTGCACGTTTTTCAAGAGAATGACTGCAAACCCAAATAACTATTGGGTTGAACGAGCCAGGCTTCATCCTCCAGTTTCAAGGAATATGCAAATGAATAGCTCGGTGAGAACCAACTGTCGGATTTATTTAGATATACCCCTTTAGCTAACTTCTGGCAATATTTCCTTCCCCCTCCATGCACAATTGCACAAAATGTATTCATATTTTAATGTAATTCACTCCTCTTTCATGTAGCGTCCGTATACATATATAGAGGAAACAGTTTCGCCCGAAGATAAATTGTCCGATTATAATTTTTAATTCAATTTAGAAATGAACTGGAATAACAGCCATCGGCGCACTGTTGACACGGAGTAAATATTTAAATGTATATTCCTGTTATTCCCGTAGAAGATCATTTTAGAAGTTTACTTTAAGTAAATGATCCCGGGATGGGATAAATTCTTTCGATATTATCATTTTATATTCGAACGAATCGCACCTCATTATACTCTCAATCCAAAAATATCTCGAAGGCAACTGTAAATAACTGTAACTATACCTTGGTACCTGATGCTTATACTTTGCTGTATTGCCTACTGTTAAAGTTACATACGCTCATCACCGGAGATATGAATTTTTTATTCTACTGTCGAGGCAATCAATCGAAATTTAATCAAATTATTTTATATATTATTGAATTAGATGTGCATCGTTGATTACCGTTTCTTCCAGCTTAACATTGTGATAACATTTATTGCGTTAATAATTTTCGAACTCCATATAGTTTTTCTAAATTCTCAAGAACTTTATTTTAGTTTAGTTCTCATTTGGGCATATTATGAACCTTGTTTTTCTACGCTAAGCGGTTTGTAAGTAATGTTATATTTTCGGAGTTTTTTATTTACACTAATATTAGATTAACGTGGTTTTCATTCAAAATAATTAAATTAACATATTTTTCATTAAAATTAAATGAATTAACGTATTTTTCATTACAATAAATTAAATTAACATATTTTTAATTAAAATTAAATAAATTAACCTATTCTTCATTCAAATTTAAACGGAACGTGATTTTCATTCAAATTAATTAAATTATTGTGATTTTCATTTATATAACAGGATATTTATTGGGAATTTACATGGTATTTTGTGTACTTTTTTGGTTACTAAATTCACATTACTCCTGGAAATTGGCATGCCGTGGATTTAAAGAAAATTGGTTGTCAAGTGTCAGTCCGTTTAGTATTTGCCCATCTATGCAATAATTTAACTGCAAATTCTGAGGCAAATACGTGTACTTATATAATTCCAACATAGAGCAGAAAATGGAATGGAAGATTGGGTTTACTTGAAGAAAGATGCATTTAATTTTCGTCCGTATTTTCTTTGTTCTAGCTTGGGTCCTCGGCTGGTGGATGTGCAAGACTGTCCCGTATGTCCAGGGTGTATCTGTGTGCGCTTCCGTCTACTCTCTGGTCGCTGTCTCCCTTGACAGGTTGCCACGTATTTTATGTCTTTTATCTCTTCGCATCGTCGTCAGGCATGTTCGCATGGTTAAAAGGAACCCATATCCGGACCGTTTACTCCACTAACGAAATTAGGTCTTGCAGGCCTTGCCAACCCCTTAGCAATTTTTGATGAACAAAATCTGTCTCCAAGCTAAAAAGCATACATAGTTAGTGTGCCATTTCCACAACATCTCCAGCAGCTCCCCGCACACATTTACAATGGAGATAAGTTCAGTAGACAAAACAATAATTTATTATTAAAATGCTCAACTCCCAAATTTCAACCAGGCCTCCCTCCCTCTTGCTTGTCTTATTGTCGACCCTATCTAACCAATCACGTCAAGCACTTGGCCAAGTAATCTTTCTCAAGACCCTTGTCCTCTCTTGCAGGAAACTACTCAATAAGTGAAGCAGTCAGCGAAGCAACAGCGTAATTAGTTGCCGTTCCCAGTGTCTTACTTTTAGAGTTTCTTTAGTTATTAATTCTCTCTGTAAAAGATTTTGTTATTCATGTATGTATAATTACATGATGGTCTGCAAATTCTATTGCAAAATAGTTATACAGGTTAGGTTGTTAGATCGATGCTACTCCTGGCATTCTTATGGAAACGCTGCATCTAATTTTCGAATTTGTTGTTGTAATTTTTATTAATTATTTTTATTATAATTAGTTTAATATAATTTTTAAATTAAAATTATTTTAACTAAATTTTTTAAATTAAAATCTTTTTTTATTTAAATTTGAAAATTGTTTCTATAATGTGATACTTTACACAACAATCAACAATATAAATTTCGAGGCTCATAAAGTTGCAGGGAAAACAAATATCGTCGGTTAAACTCGCAAAGGTGCTAAAATTTTCATAAAGTTATGGGTTTAAAATTATTTTAGCACCTTTGCGAGTTTAACCGACGATACACTAAAGTTATCATGATCCTCCCGTATATCCACACTAAAAGCTTTGTCTCCGTTCCAAGAATAGTTTGAATAAGCCGCACGTGGCAGACATAACGCCCAATCGTCGACCTTTGCCAGTGATTAGCGTGTGCTTAAAACTACTATAGTAGGATAAATATGATCTTGCGTCCTCGCTACTGATTTTAAAAGTAGACAGCAAAGATTATTTTTAACGAATACCAAGGAACGAATTTTAAGCTCTTGTTAATAATCCTGGATACGAGAAGGAATTACAATTTGTAATTGAATGTAGTAGTCGGAGGGCTAATGGAGTTCTTGGAATGGTTGAATGACAGGTTCATCGCCATTTGGTTTCCTTTGGGAGGAGGATTGACAAAAGGGAAAGCACGGATGATCATCGGGGTGATTTGGTGCGTGGCGTGTACGCTGGCTCTGCCCTGGGCGCTGTATTTTGATCTCCATCATCCCGACAAGGATCATCCGAACGTGGAGTTTTGTGTGGAGAGATGGCCGGAGGGGATGAACGGTGACTTGTACTTTCTGATCGGGAACTTGCTTCTCTGCTACCTGTTTCCCCTGAGTGGGATCTCCCTCTGCTACTTGCTAATCTGGGTCCGAGTCATCCGTCGACACGTCCCCACCGACTCCGTGGACGCCCTTCAAAGGGTTCATCAGAAGGCGAAGATCGGGGTTTTGAAGATGCTCGTGGTGGTAGTCCTAGCATTTCTCCTCAGTTGGCTCCCGCTCTACGCACTCTTCACCCGGATGAAGTTCGGGAATCCACTGAAAGAATGGGAAGAGAACTTGGTGACGATCGCTCGTCCCATCGCTCAGTGGCTCGGCTCATCCAACTCCTGCATCAATCCCATCCTATATGCCTACCTCAATGTGAAGTTCCGCCGGGCATTCATGTCCCTCCAGCCCCAGTGCTGCCAACCTCAGCCCACTTACAATCA
This sequence comes from Lipothrix lubbocki, assembly GCA_034696945.1. Lineage (NCBI taxonomy): Eukaryota > Metazoa > Arthropoda > Collembola > Symphypleona > Sminthuridae > Lipothrix > Lipothrix lubbocki. The sequence continues at coordinate 87,105 of JAQGAK010000301.1, forward strand.
CACCAGCACCAAGTCCTCGCTTCTCATCCCCCGTCCTCAGACCTCGCTCTACAATGTTACAACCGGCGTGTAAATCAAACCCTCTGACAGTTACGGCAAGTTCCACTTGATTCACCTAATCATTTCTCGAAATTCTCCATGTGTGTAGAGCATAGGGGATCCCTCCTGCAGGAGCAAAACCATTTTCTCCGAAAACAAAAACAACACCGGGATTACCACAACCTACGCAACACATAAGCTGTATACATAAATGTATGTTTGCAGGACTTTCATTCCGCTGTGAACAAGCTCTGTCGCATTTGAAAAGTAATTTTCCACATATGAAGTTACTTATATACAGTATAGAAGAGTCTTTCTCCATTATATACGAATAAGCTTTTTGCTTTTTCAATTGTATAAAAGTATACTTAATAACTATCAGGACTAGTTCCAACAGGCTTTTTTCAAATATAAACAGGCTTTTCCAGTATTTAAACAGGCTTTTCCCAACGTGAACACAAGCTTTTCCAGTATACATACAGGCTTTTTTCGATATAAAAAAGAATTTTTACGATATAAACAAAGAATTTTTCCTAAATAAAAATAGGATTTTTCCAGTATATAAACCGGCTATTTACAATATAAACACAGGTTTTTCCAATGTGTGTCTAAGTATCTGTGTAAGTATATATAGACATACTTATGTAATAAGCTTAACAGTAGAAACAAATAGTTTCCAATATAATATGTATATAATAAGCAAGCTTTGCCGAAGATTTCCAGAAGCATCAACATAAACATTGTTATCTCCTTGTCACTTTTTTAAACCCTGGTCGTCCTTGTGCTCTGCACTTTTTCACCCATCTCCCTAAACGGCAGGATATTGTCAAGTCCCCCATACGTGGTAATCTCAACATGACCTAGTCAGATGCAGTAAATCACTCGTGCAAATCTCTTTGCTCCACATACCACTTACGTTTAAAGACTTAACTTTTTTCTTATAACAACAATACTGCTGGGCTGTAGGTACGATCCGTTCCCATTTATTCCGTTTTACAACCGCTTCCTCGCCACTCGATGCCATAATAATAACATTTTCGAGAATATTGTTCGGAACTGCTCCACACATAACTCGATCTGTATTATGACTTATTATTGTTCGTACATAGTTTACTTTTTTTCGGTTACATGAGGTTTATAGTTGTTTTAGGCTTTTGGCTACTGCGGTGCTACAACGTTTACCATGGTTGGGCACTCGAATAAATGTTCCACGGTTGAGGAGCCTTGTCAAAACTTCGGGCCAGGTCGCCTCGTCTTTAACAGGTTATAAAAAGGTCCCTTTTTCAACCTAAATTCGAAGGTTCTGTGTAAGTATTTATATATAGCGTTTATTGTTGTATGTAAATAGTTGTTAATACATTTAAATATATAGAACATTTTTAGATTTAATAAGTTTTGAAAGACACACATTAGTATAGGTCACTCGTACTTTATAAATGTTGTGATGTTCCTGGAAAATACAATAAGTGATCACTATTCGAAGCATACGTGGGTAGATGTGTGACCACAAAAAAACCAGAACTATAATGCCCCTAAAACACTCTCATTTACAGTGTCCTTGTAATGGTCCAACAAGTTGTCTGTTATTCGTTCCCACATCCCACTACATAGAGATGAGATGAAAGTGTGGTTTCATAAAAGTCACCGCATATCTTTATCAAACCAAACTCAATGTTACCCCTTATACACGAAATTTACACGACCGTATTTATATTTGCTTTCGTTTACTTCTTGCTCTATATAGTAGCTGCCGTCACTATCAATCACACTCGTCTATACTATACCAGCATTATGGTTAAACATGGGTGTTCGAAGGTAAAATCCTCATTGTTATCAAGTTAACACAAACTTCGAGTATATACATCGGCGAGAAATCTAATACTAATGGGTGGGAAGAGGTATTGGAAATTCGATAAACATCTTCATAAAATCATTTAAACTAGAATTTTTGAATAACATCGGCGGGAATTTTGATTGGGGTATGGTGTGAATCTTCATAAAATCAGTTTACCGAGGATTTCTTGTAGAAATCGATGAGTATATAGATTCGATGTCTTGAGTATAGTTTCAATATGAATTTTATGAGCACAGGTGAATATTCATAGACTTCGAACTGAATCTTCATAAACTCGCAGAAGTGAATCTTCATAAATGACATCGACGTGAATCTTCATGAATTAAATCGATGTGAATCTTCATGAATTAAATTGACGTGATCTTCATGAAATGAATCGACGTGAATCTGAATTAAATCGACGGGGGATCTTCATAAATGACATAGACGGGGATCTGGATGGAGTGCGTCCACAATATTTTCATAATGACATCCATGATATACCTCTACTGATTATAAAATCATCAGTGGCTGACAAGCAGGAGCCTGAATCGCGTAAAAACACAAACAAAATGAATTAATTTTTTAGATTATAGAATGTAACCATAAGACCAACCCATTATTTTTTAGGAAATTATTTGACAGTTGTTTATAGTTGATGGTTGTCAGCCCTGTTGTTCTTTATGGATCAGATTTGGATGATTCTAGAAAATAATTAATACACACACATATACAGATATATTACATTTTATCACTTGTAATCTCCGAAGAACCACTATAGGGGATTATTTGTTTTTGTCATCACCTATTGTGTGGTAGAACGGTTCGGCATCACCTGTTTTCAACCTTCAAGAACCGCTTACGTAATGACGTCAAAATCTCTTTGAACATGGTGATAAGTCATAGGTCAAAGGACAAGTACAAGTGTTAGATTAAATTGATTGTTAAGAGAAAGAGGGATCTGTTAAATTAATTAACTTTCGTATATACCTGTGTGATGGCAAAATAGCTTAGATCAATCGAAGTCGACGGAGTTTGATTGCGTAGGACGATGAAAGTTTCCCTTTTGGTTGAGGTTTGCAGATCAGTTTACATATAAAAGTAATATATGAAGGATATTGAATTCCTTCCCAGGTATTTCGATTAATTATATGCAAAGTATGTACATAGCTATAAACATTAGAAGATCAGATCCGAATAACTTTCTATGAGTCTGTAAAAACCGTAAATAATTTATTTGTTGATATCTGAATTGTTTTCGTTTCTTATTCCAAAGCTCCCATGCTGTGATCGGTAATTTAATACTCCGCATTTAATTAAAAAACATGTATTCTGTTTATATTGAAACGATATATATATGGAACATTCCACAACAACAAAATTCCCATTTTTTGTTAGAGATCATTTATGGAGAATTTATATGCACATTGTAGTAATAATATAATTATTATAGCTTACACTATTATTAATTAAGCACACTATTTTTCGATTTACTGTCAAATACACAAACAATATATTGTTTACTTAATTAAACTCCGAACGTTTATACCTGAGGATCATTTCCCGGTGCTTTAAAAAACTGTGAGTTATGGAAAATAGGACGTAATACATAATGGTGAAGATGAGTTAATAACAATAAGATAAAATAAACAATAAATGTCGTCAAATCTCAAGTGTTCTTATGTTTAATAGTAAAAACTAGATAGTATATACTACTATAATTATACTTGACAGAATTATTTTTTAGCCAAATATTCACAATAATTGTGTTTGTATTTGTATATAATATAGTAATACATATGTAAATATTGCGCCCATATATGTATCTCGTCTGTGTGAAATTACGTATAATTAGTAGTTAGCGTCATTATTCCCACAGAAATGAGTCCCAATTAAAATCATTTATGATTTAAATTTCACATATAACTTTTATCTGCGCTTCCGTGCCTTAACTATATAGTTTCGCTATTCCGCAATTTCAACCAGCAAGGGCACGGATTGCTTTTTAATAAATGACTTTTAATGTTTTAATGGTTTGTTTACATTCCCGAGTGTGTAATTTGATAAGAGATTTAGTATAATCATGGATAGTTATAATTTCCTTTAAATATCGTATTCTATATATAGTAAATACATACTTCTAGTCCCTCCGTTTAGGCTTAAAATGATGAGAACAAACAAACCACTGAAGCGCATTAAATCATTTAAAAATAAACTGTGGACGTGAACTATGAACTTTGAATGGCATACATTTGGATTACGTATATATACATTAATATACTTTATATATAAGATAATTATTATGTATGTATGCTTAAACGTCGTCGTCAATACTCAAAACATTAACACATTATATATGCTTATATATTGTAACCTGTCATAATAATTTTATTATTATTAAAGGTTGTGCATATTCATGGAGCGGATAATTATAACAAAATTTTCTGAAATCTGAAATCGATGTTAAATTGGCACATGTTAATTAACAGGTAAAGTATACATATATCGGTATATATAACATACAAACTAATATAAATACACATGGACTCACCCCTCTCTAGTGAAATCCTGAAATGTGTCGATCTTTTATTCTATGGCGTAAATACACATATATAGGTATTAAAGTGTACATCGACGTTTAAATGAATATAAAATACATGTACATAATTAAAAATGATTACAAGTAGAACAGTTAAATAAATTAAACTTAAAAGTAGATAGTTTAAAAAAATTATATTATCAATGTACCTACATCTGTATATTCTGTATGTGCGTAAATTTATAAAATATCATCTTATTCTTGAATGTATTACAAATCTATAAACCTTAAATGTGCATAAACGTAATTAATAAAATTATTTAATACAAAAGTAAATTCATAGAGTTTTAAGGATAGCTTTTCCATCCAATTATAGGGCCCCTCACTCTCACAATCAGCCATAATATGAAGATTCTTCGACACAAAAATTAAATTGCAGAACAGCAGGAATCTAAATACAAAATATAAAAATAAACAGTTTTTTTACAATACATAATAGCACAAGGGATTGAAGTTTATAGGGAAAATGGATTTCAAGGAACGTCGTACACTTCGTGTACTTGAAGGACCCTATAAACGGACGTAGAATAAGTTTTTATTATTAGTTTTGAATTATGTCAAATTGAAAACCTATACTTATATAAGGATATAAGGTATAATATATATTAAATGTGTAGATCAGACATACCGTTCAAGTATATAGATTGTTCCGCGAAGAGGCAGGAGGAACTAAAAAATAATATTACACATAATATACATACAATAGTACAGAACCGGGGATCAAAAGAAAGATTTTTCGTGGGAAATTCTATCACAGTACTTGGATACTTCTCTGTGCCCTTTTGGATTTATTATAACTATAGATCGTAGTTGTAGTCTGCTAGGTAACGTTAGGAATTCTTTAAATTTCTGGAATTGCTGCTGTCCACATATATACGTATACATAAATGGGAAATGTTAAATTATAATTCACCATTGACTGGAAGAGAAATAAAATATTCACATGTAATTCCAAGTTATTGACTCGTATATCATTGGGAATCCGAAGCATCTCATAAAGTACGGACTTTCATAAGCATCCAAGCATTTTCACTATTCATTTCCAAGCATTTTCACTGTTCATTTCCAAGCATTTTCACTATTCACTTCCAAGCATTTTCCCTATTCACTTCTCATGGCAACCGTTTCCAGGAGGCTTCCAGGATGCCAGGACCGTTCGTGTCCTAATCGCCGTACGCCATACATATAGGATATCATGTGCCACAGCGAGTTTTCACACAAAAAGCCTTGAGGTAGACAGTTATTCCTACTTTATGGGATCCGAAAGAAATGAAAATCTGGTCGGGAACAACTGGAAACAAGGTTAATCACAATATCACAAATATGGCACTCACATACATTCCAGTTACATTCATAATACCTATGTGTACTCTTGACTCTCTCAACAAACAAACCAAATCGCCCTGGGTCTAAAAGTATGTGTATTACTTATTTCTATATAAAAGTGCAGAAAAGGTCAAAAATGGTCCCTGTTTCGAAATATATATTTCGATATATATTTCAAAACTATTATATAATAGTTTTGCAATATTCCAAATTCCAATGCATTTAAAATTTATGTCTACAATCAAAAATATTTCATATCTGCCTATGTTTTATTTTTTTTATTATGATTTAATAAAAACTGGTTTCCAAATTCAAATTCTTTACATCGTTTCTCCTGTTGTGCTATAGCTTCAACGTCATTTCCTAAATCATGGAACTCTTCGGAAAGGTAATGACGGACGTAATCAGAAAATAATTATAATTAACTATTATTATTTGTATTACATGTCATTTTACACGTTACAGACCACAGAAATGGCATGTTTCATTGAAAACTACTCACGAAGTAATGATCATTTTACACGTTACAGACCACAGATATGACATGTGTCATTGAAAACTATTCACGAAGTAATGATCATTTTACACGTTACAGACCACAGATATGACATGTGTCATTGAAAACTATTCACGAAAGTAATTATCATTTTACACGTTACAGACCACAAATAAGGCATTTTTCATTGAAATCTATTCACGAAGTAATTATTATTGTACACGTTACTGACCACGGGACAGGATGACACATTCCATTGAAAACTATCCGGGAATTCGGTCTTCCGGGAATCCCCCCACTGCTTAAGGCTTGGAGACTCTATGTGGATCGGGACCTGGAAGTGTCACACAGAATATCGGTAAGTACATCTGTAGGAACTCTGATTTTGACATGAGCAAACAAACTGCGGGAAATATTTGACAATATTGCAAAACGATAAAAACAAATGCAATTTTAAGTAACTCCGTTTACCAGTGCAAATATACATAGTATTGTGTAACATATGACTATAGCCCGAGTCAGTATATAGTTCTTCTGAATCGTAGAGTTTCTAAAAATAATATTATTTCGACATACTTATTTGCCGTATAGTTTGCACAACAAAATTCTTCAAATCTCTTGGTTTGCCTCGTGAATGCTAAACAGAAACGCCAACGCACAAGTTTGTACATAATTAAAAGTCAGTATTGGCCAATAAACGTGGCCACAGAAAAGCAATTAAAATCCAAGAATGGTTAAAATCGTAAAAACAATGTGTGGAAATATCAAAACAATGGGAAGCAACTGGAAAAATACAACTCGGTTTTCATTAACAAACGCCAGCAGGAACCGATATGTACACAGGAAGGAAATCCAACAGGAATATTTTATTATGAAATGAATATACGGAATGCATATTAAGGTATTGTAATTAAATTCTCCAGGTCTAATCCTTCGGACTTAACATTATTTCAATTGATAATTACCCGTTGAAAGCTTAGCATGGACTTATCATAGAAACTGATGAATTTGATCCATACGCGTGAGAACACAAGGGAAACCTTAATAAAGCGGTGTACCGCATCGTCCATTGGTTGGCGGTTCACTTCCCGAATTTATTATTCAGCATCTTCTCAGGGCTGCGAATAAAATTATTTCATTATACTAATACGACTATAGCATCATGCATTTCAAATCATCACGCATTTAAAATCATCTTGCAAAATTTAAAAAAATATGAGCAATCATTGAAAAATCATTTTGGTTTACGACAACAAGTATTGATAAAACAAAAAACAGGGACACACATTTCAGAACGAAAATAAACATGAGAATCAAATCCCCAAATTACAATATTAAAATTACCAAACTACCAAAGCTATAGTAGTAAAATAGTAAAATTCAGCTATTTTTCTCATCTAATAACACTGTTGCTGGCTAAAAACACGTCGGGCACCGCAGGGAATTTATGGGACACTATCAGAACAGAGCTGACCTGGATCCGTGCAATAGTTGCTCGTTCTGATAAAAAACCAAAACATAAAAAGCGCTATATCAGCATTTTGAACCACACTCGTCACATAGTATAATATGTACATAAAGTAACTTGATTCATTTTTTACACAAAATGTAATAATTTTTTGCATTCTTAAAAAAGTTGTATCATTTGTATAGAGAACAGATGTAACAGACAGATGTAATTACTAGAATGAAGACAAAAATCATGCCCAACGATGACAAAAGCAACTACAAAAAAACGAGTGGTCAGGTCAGTAGTTTAAACGGAGAGTGCATCCTTTTACCTAAAAACTTCTGTCCTATTATAGTCCAGAGTCCAGACAATGAGGCTTGGTGGCTTGCTCTGAAAATAAAAATACAATAAATATTATAAATAACACAGTTAGACTACAAAGCTATGTAAGCTACAAGTACGTACGCACCACCTTAAAATGCATGCCACAACATTCCCCGTTTTTTTTGACTTGATGTCAACGTGTACATGCCCTCAATCCAGATTTCATGAAGTTATAAGATAGGGGTTTATCATGACAGGAAATATGAAGCAATACATCGTTCTAAAAGGAAAGTAGAAACATTTCCGGAAGGCTCTGTTTGTTTACACTGTAGAAGAACAGAGATTCATGTTATTTTTACAGCCGGAGGTGAGACATTATTTGTCTGGGGAAGACGCTGCCATCCTAAACCACTGGTTTGGAACAGCCCAATGAAATCTTTGTTGACGTACACACGGAAAGCACAAATAAACAATTACCCCCAACAAGTTCTTCACGCTTGGTAACATCTCCATCCTGCGATGAATGTATATAAAAAATATAAAGATTGAGCAAATACCCATACATATATACTGTAGAACATTAAGTATAGACAACTCATATTGGCGAACTCCTCTATAAAACTTACTCCGTAATTACTACAAAAATACTGGTACACCTTCCCCGATCTGTCCATCGACAGGATCGTAAAGACTGCTGTAGACATCCCGCACCGCAGGTAAGTAAAAGAGCGTTTATCGATTGAGAACATCCTGTCTTCCCCATACAGATACCGAGCATCGATGCACTTCATCACACACCTGCCATTTAGGAGCTTCATTAAGTTAGATGATGATGATCCTTTTCGCACGTTCATAGCCACATTGATAAAGAATCCCCTCCTGTCAACCCCAGGACTCTTCGGTGTTTTTGTTTTTACTCTGATCGTGAGACCAGATTGAGCACCCGCGCGTATTCCCATCCTGCTATCAAGAAACTTCAATCAACTTTCAACTACAAATGAATTATTTCCGCTAAACAATAGATTTACAATCCGTTCCTTTCACAAACTCTGGTCTTGTTGATTTTTAAATAAACAAACAAACAAACAACAAGGGTCGATAAACAAACGAGAGGGAAAACAGCTCAGCTTTTTTGTTCAACAACACACTGACCTAGATCGTGAAGCTGTTCGAACTATTAGAGGTACACATGCATTTATATTATATAAATATTTTACATAACACACAAAATACACAATGACATACATTCTGAGATTAAAAATGTACTATTAATGTAAAATAAACATCCGTATGTCTATATTGTCTCTGCATTTAAGTACATAATGTATATATGTAAATGTATACTAAATCGGAATTCCATCACCGAATCCGACCGAGCTACGACGGGCAAGACACAAATTTCTTTTTTAATAAAAATTCAATACTTAAATAATTCCCATCAATCCAAACAAATCTTCCGTTTATTAAATTTCCTTGTGTTTGTCCGATCTTATTACGGATTTAATTTACGAGGATTTTTGCTTCTGTAAAGAGAGATAGGATGTATAAAAGATATGTATATATCTATACATACGTATGTATATGTATGTATATATAGATCATATAGGTTAAATATTTATTACAAATCCTAAATATTTAAACCGGAAGGCGAAGAGTAATACCAAAAAGTAGAGAAGTTAAAAATGGAAATCAAAATCCATGGCATGGCAAGGAAGAGAACGAAAGAGATTACATACTGCCCGAATTTATTCAATTTATAATGTGTCGGTCAAAATCGGCGGTTTGAAAGAACTCCCGTCACTGCAAGAACCCGATGGTTTTTTTCGACTCAAATGTTCAATAAAGCATGCATTGCTATATGCGTCATAAATCATTTTTTTAGCTCGTGCGTCTCCTTTATTTTCCGATCGGCGTCCATGCAACGGAATCCAAGATGCAGGCGGGCATTGCTGACAATAAAGTATCGAAATATAATTTGTACTGGAAAAATCCCACAAATTTATTTTTGTTTCTTCCCTTAAATATAGAATTCTTAAATATATTTCTTACAACAATCACACATGTATAAACATATCTATCTGTATGGACATGATTTTGTCATCATCAACCTGTATATTTGCTTTGCACAAAAACGAATGTACACATATGCATTAATTTATTATTATTTTATGTTTATCCACTCATTATCATTAGGTATCATTAGTCATTAGAGTGTTCTACTTAAATGTGCTGCGTAATAATATTGATTTTTAATTTAAACCAAGCCAAACCCAGTCAGTGTAGTAGAGTAGTAGTATAGTTCAATATGACATATTAAGTATCAAGGTAATCTGGCTAATGACAAATTCTACACTTTACTCGTTGGGATTAAAATTTTATTGAGCTCTTTCCAAATACATTTCCTATTTTTATTATTGCACAGACATAAACATTTCTGTATTCTGTTTGAAGAGATACAAATATATATATCTCACTTGGTCAGTCATCTTTATGGTTAAACATATAACTTCGACAATGCAATTAACATAGAAATCACGACATGAGTGGGGGGTAAGGGAGTTCTGCTGGATTTGTTGCACAAATCTGTGTTACAAGTGCAAAGTTTCCCTATCGATGAGTCGTCGATGCAGGTGTCACTACTCTGATAAAAGCAGGATCTCCCCGTTGTCCCATCTTTAAACACCGCTTTAGCACAAGAGGGGGTCGAACTCGGGCAGTCAACCTTTACACCATTGTTCCCGTCACTACAATTGTCGCAATAGTAACATCTTATTCCCGTAGAAGGCACCGCACCAAATGCTATTACAGCAAGGGCCCAAAAAAAGGGTGAGAACGGCATCGCTAAT
>JAQGAK010000302.1:0-97884 GCA_034696945.1 Lipothrix lubbocki
AATTTTTGTATTAATTTTTGTATTAATTTTTGTATTAATTTTTGTATTAATTTTTGTATTAATTTTTGTATTTAATTATCCGAATGTGAATCCTGACATCTCAGATTTTTGTAACTCCTATGTGACAATGAGATTTTTAAACAATAAAGCACAAGCGTCACTGAACAAAGCAGATATTTTAAAAATAAGTGCATAGTTCAGTACAACAGGTGAGGTTTACCATCTGTGGAGAAAATAAAAGACAAGTAAAATTATTATTAAATAATTTTTAATAACTACATAACATGAACAGTTTAATCCAAGTTTCCTTCCTACGATTGTTTTAGTGCCATGCAGGCAAGAAGAAGAAGTTGAAGTAGAAGAAAGGAGCTGCAATTTGTATTTCACTTTCCCTCAAAGATTCGCACTGCGTACAGTTCGCTACAAATATTCAATTACATATGCTCTACAATAACAAAGTCCATATGTATCGCACAATATTTCAAAGCCTTGTTGGGACTGTAATGGGAAACTAAATAGAAAATAATTATTGTACAGTTAAATAACACTATTATTGCAATTTAAGCATCATTTCCAAAAAAGATTATCCGCACCAGGAATTGCATAAGACCATATCTCCTTATGGGTAGTAGGTATATAATCTATTATTATTACATATACTATTATTTGATTATATAGATGTCTTGTCACCGGTTCCATTTCAGCAACCATGAAATCTAACTTTTGCAGCCGGATATGAGTTTCTTGAACTTTTCAAAATAATTCCTATTGTTTTAAACAATATTAAATAGACAGTGGGTTGGGTTTTTTAAAGATTTTAGACAATCCTATGTAGTATTTACGGAATTATTATACTTATAGAATTCATTTAATATGCTTTCAAACAATCATGTTATTATTATAGTCGCTGACATATAATATACATAATTGAATTATGTACGTATGTGTGACTGCAGATTAATAAATCCGTTTTGCTTCGGTTTGGAATAAACTGGAAAATTAATATTTAAATATTTTCTTCCGGTCACGCGGAATCCATTTAAATTTAATAATAACATTTATTAATAAATTGTCCCCATTCTTTTTGTTCTGTTTTCCGTCGGATTCCAAATCGTTCCGCCATGCGAATTAATCTGCAGCATTTTTTTCCTTATTTGTAATTTATTGTGCCAATCTTTTCTTCCGTGCAAATTATTTTTGCGAACGTTTGTAATCTCTGCTGCTGATGAATAACTTTTATGAATCTTTTCCTCCCTGCAAATTATTTTTTTGCAAATCTATTAAATTCATAATAAATTAATTTTTGCAAATCTATTAAATTCATAATAAATTAATTTCTGCAAATCTTTTGTGTGCACATCAAATTGATTTTTTGCAAAACGTTGAGTAAGAAACTCATTTTCAAATGTTTCCGGTGAATTGTATAAATTAGCATTACATATCTGTAGTAAATAATAAACATGTTTTTAGTATTTGTGGATCATTACGATAGAATATAACGAAACAAATTGTAAATGAAAGCCCGAGCACAATGCTAATGAGCTTATTATTACTTATTGCGAATTTTTTCTGTACAGATGACATTTGTTATCAAGAAAGGTATACATGATTGTACGATCTGGGTGGTTATGATTGTAATTTGCAAACTCAGAAATACACTGTGTATAGAACTCTTCTAGATAATACATAACGTACACTACAGAACTACACTCGTATATGTACGTGTAAAGCTTTGGCTCTTATATAATTTCTCCGGAAGAGATCATTGCTTAAAGAATATTACACTAACTGTAAAATATTATATTTTCCTGCATAACTATTAATACATTTGAGGACTGTGCTAAAAGGGTAACAAAGATTCTAAACACTTTAGTAAATACAACATAAAACACAGAACAAATTCAGAATTGATACAAAATACTTTCAAAAAAATACAAAGTTAACGAAAAAATTAACAAAATTAATTAAAAAATAATACAAAAATAAATACAAAATTAATTAAAAAATAATACAAAAATAAATACAAAATTAGTTTAAAAAAATACAAAAATAAATAAAAAATTAACGAAAAAATAATACAAAAGAAATACAAAGTTAATGAAAAAATAATATAAAATTAATAATTTACTGCTGTTTTATCTGCTGAAATCAAATAGTCTATTCTTACAATAAAATATCAGGCAAGAATTACATACATTAAATCATTACGTGTGTGTAGCCAAAAGTAAAATTTATAATCTTGAACTTAAAATTGAAATCGTTGTCACTTTAACTGTTCAACTGTGACACTTTTGTGTAATCATTCGTTCATTCGTTCTCGCATTCCAATTTGTCTCTGTAAGTATCAAAACGTATTATGAGCAAATTATTTTGTTAAAAAAAGTTGTCAAATGTAACAAGACGTAACAAAAAATTGTCACCGTTGAAAGTTCAGGTTGTATAGATGCAGAAAGATAATGTTGTCTAAAAAAAGTGAAATGAAAAGTGAAGTGAAGGTTAATCACTTCACTATATATATATGTATATAACATGCAAATCCTCATGATTTCATGAATAAAAGTCGTTCTATATGTTGATCATCTTGACTACACGATGAGAGTTTGACATAATTTCTAATCTGCGGATTTGTATTTAACAATTGTATTTGTAACTATAAAGATTATATACATATATCTAGATATATATGTCTTGATTTATAATAAATGTTAAAAAGTGCAATAAAATTATAATGTTTTAAGCTACTGAAGTTGTTGATTATTGCGTGAGGTTGACTTGTCATCCCCTGGAGCATCATTATTTTCAAGTACACGAAGAGACAGCTAAAGTTGAGTTCCTTTTTTATGATTCGTGGCTGTCATCGCAGGATTGCTCTCCATTTTTTTTGTATCACATTCTTGTGTAGTCTATACGTCTATAATATAACTACACTAGGTACATAAGTATAATAATAGTAAAAATATAATGCAGTTCATCTCGGATATTACGGCTGAGTAGATTGAAGCAATAATATAATTTCTGTAGTGCTCCTGTGTAAGTACTTCAAAATAAAATAGTAAATTCAAGTGCATAGCTACACGTTCCCCAGCTCATCTCACAGAGATTTATCAACTCTCCGTTCATTCATCTTTTCCACCACATTCCTATCTCCGTTTCTCTTATTATTATTACTATGATTATTATTGTTACAGTTACAGAAGCGTATGATCGCGGGATAGAGGAGCACTTTTCATTTCTTTCACTACACTTCCTTCCTTTTCACCAATGTCATTCCATTTATTCAGTTTATGCGGCTGCCGTGAGTCGCAAATTTTTCGCCGTATATATTCCTTTGGGCTCATTTATTTTTTATTATTTATCCACTTCATTTGTATTTTATTATTGGGGGAGGCACTTCATCAACATTCAGGTGTTATTTGTTTATGCAAAAAATCCAGTTTAGCATTATTTTACATTGATTTTTTAAATATTTTTTTTCTTTCTTATGCTTACAAATTTAAAAAAGTCATCCCAGTAGGCTTAATATTGATTTTGGGTTGTTTTACATTTATGTTTGGGCTTAGTTTAGTAAAGAAAATTAAATTTTGGGTTTATTTTAGAGTGGGAAATTTAATTTTGGGTTTATTTTAGTGGGGAAAATTAAACGTTTGGTATATTTTAGTGTGGGAAATTTAATTTTGGGTTTATTTTAGTGGGAAAAATTAAATTTTTGGTTTATTTTAGTGTGGAAAATTTAATTTCGGATTTATTTTAGTGTAAAATCCCGGATTAATTTTGGGTTTATGTATTTGAGTGTAAAACCTTGGAGAAATTTATGCGGGAAAATTCGAGGATCTTGAGATGTAAAGGAAAGCATCAATTGCATGACACTTAATATCTGGGTTTTTCTGTCTCTTGAAAATTCCAAGAGGAACTTCAACACCTGATATACTACTTGTAATATTGCACTAATACTAATAATTATTATTGTACTAGTGTAGCGATGTTAATTAATTTCTGCGAAGACAAGATATTACACGTGGTAATAATACATGTAATCTATCTGTACTCAGAATTCCATGACAAACAAAATGTTTTAGAGAACTTATTCTATATTTGTATAGCTTAAACTACTATATGCAGGTACTGTTTAACAACACGTAAAAACTCACAATGAAGTACTTCCACACACATATTACATATGGCTACTGTTTTACGTTATGTGGTGCATGGATGGGCAACCTCATCACTCTCATTTCAACACGCTATTATATTATAGTTGTATTCTATTATAAGAGTATCCTCGACTCTCGACCGACCGAGTTGATTCAGTACCGTTGTTGATGTTGTGTTTCGCCGTAAAGGCTACTCATAAAATAACGGTTGATGAATATGCATTCCCCGACCTTACAAATTACACCTGAGTAATTACGTGTAAAAGGTGCTGTTTTCCGAACTGGATTGAACAGCTTTGGAGCTTGAGGTTGAGGGTATTTATACATGGACTATACGTATTTTATCGTGCATACAATGTTTCTACTGTTTTTAGCATATATGTACATTGCAACAAACGCAAAATTTATGGAAGTCAAAGCAATTTTACACGTGGGTACGTAAATCCCGATTCCGCTCATGCTGAACAGCTGAACAAGAAACAAGATGACACACTTGAACATTAGGATTTTTGAAGTTCAAAATATGCAAACTACATGCACATGTACACTACGGTATATTATGTTAATAATTTTGTCATTTTAAATACAGAATAAGCGAACGTGAAATAAAGCGTGGTTTTATTTTACGGTGGGAAGCATTATATTATTAGAGTTTACAAGGTAAAGCATTGGAATACATAATAAGGTTAACGTTTAGAACATTGGGATACATAAAAGGTTAAGCATATGATATTGGAGTACATATTATAACAAAAAGCAAAATAAATACAGAAATGGATAATACACAGCATGTGTATAGAATCCACATATAATATTTTGCCACGCTGAAGAACTGCAATTTCATGTTGTGCCATAGGAGTTTAACAGTAAATATATGTAAGGTAACGTATATAATTATAATATACAATGCAAAGATAATAGTTTAAGTCTCAACTCAACCAATATCATCCAATACACACTGCTTACAATTAATGTACATATGCATCTCTGCTATTCCCGTATTCTTGTTTGGAACAATGTACATGGCAAAAGCAATCCCATGCAATATTTATATAGGTCTTTGGTGTGTGTATTGAGTATTTACACAAGCTTTTTTACATCATGCCTTACCATGTCAATAATGTTCAGGGTTGTATTATTAGTATTGGTGTATATGTAGCTATTTAAATAGCACGAGGAAATAATCCTTGACTGATATATCAAGTTTGCTGAGGAACAACATATTATGGCTTTCGTGAATGTACATAATTTTTCGAATGTTTTTCAACCGTTGGACTTTGTATAGTCCCGTTAATTTGTCTGTTGTTCTTCTCTTAAATAATTATTGCTTATATTGTATACAATATATACATAATGACAATCAAAAATATGTAATTTTAATTTGTTCCCTGTGAATCCTCACCGGTGATCATCGAAGGTTCATCTCATACTCTCAACTATTTAACTAAGTGGGTATGAATAGTGTAAGTAATTAATTACGTATAATTATCAGTATATTAAGTATTAAACATACATATATTACACATAGTACGTACTACAATATAATATTACAGATGCAAGAATAATGTATGCAAGAAATAAAGACACACTCACAGATTATCCGTGAGGTCACTTCAGACTCGGGCAATTTCCAACGGAACATGCTGCAGATAAATGACGGAAGTTTTATTCAAACATAAGTTTTGAAATATATTTTGCATGTATATACCTACACATGTTTTTATATATAGCTAATAAACTCACAGCACATAAGAGCATTACATTGTTAATCATTATATACATATAGCATTTACAGTTATATTTCATCCTAATTTCCAAAGCAACGCTGATGATATTTACCAATATTTACACATTATACAACACTAGATTGTTCTTCTGTCTTAGAAGTTATCTAGAATTAATTTTTACATAAACAAAGCCTTGATTATCCAATGACTTCACATTGCACAAAATATAGTCAAAACTCAATTTTGTGACTGCGCTAATGGTGAAAATAGATTGGGAAAATTAGCATCTTCCGCGTATCCTATAAAAAGCAATGTAGGACGTAAACGTATTTATAATAATAATGGCTTGTAAACTTATTTCATAGCTAACACCTACGTAATTGCAGCCGAACTTTTAACTTATTTGGAGTAATGGGGTGTAATTACATATTACTACACACGTTTTAAATCCAATCTACAAGATAAAGTTTCGGAATCTAAAAAGATTTTATTTGCCCTCCTATGGGCACATGCATGGTATCCTCTGCCCGCGTCACAAATTATTTAATTCTTCTTCCTCCTCAGTTCCCACTCTCTCTTTCTCTCTCTTTCTCTGTCTCTTTCGTCTTTCTTAATCTTCCTCTCCTTTCTGATCCTCTCCCTAAGCTAACGATCTAACAAAAGTTTTTATTACAAAATAGCGTTTTGCTGTAATTCCAAGCACGAGAAAAGATTTAAATGCATTTGCGCAGAATGCAATAAGTACGTTAATGTTACATATATACTGTATAGTACAATATTTGCATGGATTTATTACATTACACTTGACTGGGACGTCATGTTTTAGGTTGGTGGTCGTTCTGTTAAAAGCACAATATAAGTTAAGGGAGAAGATGACCGCCCGCATATGAAATACTTTGGCTAAAACTATCCGGCAAGCTGTAGCACTCTTCTATAGGCTTACACATATATATGTGTGCTAGTAAAACTTTTCATGAATAATCCTTCTGCAAAAGCTGTGGGTGGTGGATAGTAAGTTTTAAAGATAAATGTCAGTTCTCAAGGTATCTTTTCTGACAGGAATTAAAACCGAATGGAAGTATACCTCTATGTATGTTTTCCGGATCTAGACTAGCCACGGAAAAGTACAGAATGTGTGTATCGTAGTAAATGAATTCGTTTTCAAATTTCAAAGTACATTTTGCACTGTCCTTGTCATCACATTTATGTATTTTAAAATATATGGATATAGCTTTCAGCCTGTACAACTACAACTTCAAGTGTATTTCAAACATATATCCGGTGTGTGTGGGGGTAATATTTATGCTCTTATGTTAACGTCAAGAAAACTCTTTGGCTTGAATAAATCCTACATATATGCAGAAACAATTTAAAATTTTAGTTCTTTAAGTCCTTGCGGATTATTGTTATTCTAGCTGAAAACTTATTATTGGTAGAGTCCATTTCCCGAAGTTGCCCTTTTGCATTTGGTTCGTGGTGAAAAGGCTTACGATTAGTGTAACCAAAAACGAAATGAGCTCATTAAAATATTTTTGTTTTAAACTTGTTTTAAATTTGTGCAGAGTTTTCTCTAAAAATGAAAATTTATCAAGAATTTCCTCTAAAAATGCATCCAGAATTTCTTCTAAAATTAAAAAAAAAACTTACACAGATTTTAATCTAAGATTTAATTGGATTGAGATTCCATTGTGTAAAAAATAAAATTACCCCAAATACAACCAGAAAGCGAATTGATCTTATCAATACAGAACATGTGCCTACTTTGAATTTAAATAATGCAAATAGTACTTTGACGGGTGTAGGTCAGCACAGCCTTATCAAGATAAACTGTAAATGTCGCTGCACATTGGAAATGCATGAACGTCGGTCAATGCAGTAGCAAGTTAGATGACAAAATGACGGCCACAACTATAAAACAAGCTGCACTCTCCAGCAGTATCTACCACAGTATCTGTGTGTAGTAAATCAGGTATGTACCTACTATATGGAGTGTAGTATTAGAGCAAGTATACAAAGTTTACTGTGCACACATGAAAGAGAATTATGAGGACGAGGAGGTATATAGAGGATGCTAATATACAGAGGAGGATGCTGAGAGAATGAGATAAGATAAAAAGAAGAAGACATAAGATGAGAGAATTTGATACACATATACATATATAGTAGTAGACTTTTTATATTTGTACAGATAGGTACAATAACATCTTTGCTCATTTGCTGTATATTATACACATGTATATGTATTAACCTACACGGATAAAATACATATTATACAGGAAACACGTGTATTTATATGCAGTGCACAAGTATATTTATAGATACAGTTTACAGTTTATTGAATATACAGACACATGTAATTTTAAAGGTAGACATTCGCATATGCTATATAGTAAGTACACTATGGAAATTGTGAATACAATTTATGTGTGTTGAAACTGTTGAAGTGAGATCGGAGGACGACACTTGACTATAAAAAAAGGTCTGCACTCCCAACAATAATTCACTTATGTACCTATACATAATATAACTACTGCAATGTAATTGGTATGAGGTGCGGGGTTGAAGGGTGAACTACAGAACAACATCAATGTCAACATCAACACCACCTATGTATGTATGTTATTAAGTTGTAATATAGAGGATTTATACTACACATGAATAAGTTTACGATAGAATAAAATAGAAATAGATACCAATAATGTTTTAAACAAATAATAAAAAAAATAATTCAATTATAAGAAAATATTATTATGGTAAAAGCTACTATACAGTCATAGATAGAATTTCTAAATTAAATTAAATACGTAGCCACTAATAAGCTGGTTCGCTAATAATTTGCTAATAAATGGCTCTATTGTATTTAATTAATAGATTAGTAATTATAAATGGAACCTTGCCATAGTATCTTTATAATGGAACAAAACTAAATATATTTTTTTAAATATTTAATATAATTTTTTAATATGCAATCAACACTCTCTGCATTCATTTTGATTTGAATCTGATTTCATCATGGGAAACCACCTCATCAGGGTTGGTCGGCGACTGCTGAAGAACTTCCAGCAGAGGACGAAGATCCGGATCCAACATTCCCAGCTGAGACCTCATCGTCATTATTCCAGTCACTTACTTCTTCTGGCCTGGAAAGAATATTTGCAACAAGAAGTTCAGGGATAGTCGGTCAAATGTGTGACTACACATGGTATATGCAATCTTAAATTTCTCCATCAACCTCCACAAAATGTTTTCTATTTGTTTTCAAATAGTCACATTCACAAGATGTGTAATATATAAAAAACGGTGAAAAAACCCGTATATGAACATACCATCTTTAAAAAGGCAAATATAACTATCACAACAGTTGCTCAAATTCAAGAATGACTGCTCCAAATATTATTTTTAAAGTTTGGAATGCAATAGTAACTATGAACCTCCGTTTATTTCCCATCGTGCAAAGACATATAAGCGGTAGAAACTGTTGGAATATTTTCCCTTTCTACTACATGCATGACCTACAATTAGCATCAATTTTCTATAGCAGCAGTGGGATTTGCTTGCCGTAAACTGATGACAATGCAAACAACGGCCATACTTTAAAACAATATAGTCATCAGTTTTGCATTCGAATATTTGTGAAATATCTTGTAAAAGTTACAAATTGTAACCGTAGTCATTCTTACGTTGTAGCAGCTGTTGAGATAGTTATATTTGCATCTTCCACGACGATATACATACATCCTATTTACCAAATCGTTTTTAATGCTCCTTTTACGATGCACTTTAACTCCCTTTTATGAGCTTTAGCCCAAATTGTTTTTAGTTTTACACCATTAAAAGGTTACTTAAATGGTTTGAGGGGAGCTCACAGCTAGTTGTTGTGGGACTTTGTTTTTTGTTTGTCAGATTTTACTGTGCGTGTCAGTCGTATGATTTACTTTGCAAGCATACATACATGTGCAGCTGTTTATTTAATTTCACTTTATAAGGATGAACCTTACCTCGGACATCGGAAACCCAAGTTGGGAATGAGGATGCAGTCGACAGGTACGTTGGGCAAGTTTAGACTGTCCAAGGATCCGATATCAGCATCTAAATTCCATCAAAAATCCTATTTACATACTTGTAACTTCTCTATTTACATACTTACAACGTCTAAATAGGAAGACATGAACACTAAATACCTCCATGTAATATACATACACAGAATGTGGCCTGAATATTCAAGCTTAACATGCAAATAAAGGCTTTTGGGCTTCAAATTGAACATGAAAAATACTGAAATATATAAATTGAACATGTAAAAACCGATGATGACTCTAGAGAATAAAATGTAACTTTATACGTAGGTTCAAATATTGAAGATGAAAAATAATGAATACTGAGATTCCAAGTGAACAAAGGAAAAATAACTGGTTGCCTGGAGAAATCCAAGATTCAAATTAAATGCTTGGGATGTAAAGCCATTCCTGTTATTTTGAACTCAATCGATATAAATTCACCTGCAAGGGACTATTTCTGACATGTAAAAATTGTAAAATAAAGTAAATTGGCATGGAATGTAAAAAGAAAAAGCTGTAGATATGCCTACTACCTACACAGTTTCCTAAGATTGTTTTCAATTTTTTGAAAACTTGAAAATCATTTTTAAGAGTATCCATTGGAATCTCAATATTCTTGTCGGGCAATATAGTATAACCTAAATGACGTGGGGTGAGGCTGAATTACTGAGAAATTGAAAACTATGTGGGCTGGTAATAGCTGGGAAGAAAGTATGTTCCAGGGCAGTATATGTGCAATGTGTGTAGGTACTTTATTTTTTTATATATATTTATTAGAAATATATAGGTTTTACAACATGTGTGGATGTGTGTCATGTCAGAATGCAAAAATAATGGTCAACCTTTCTGAAAAGATCTTGAATAGTCAATAAACGTACCTGAGGGCATGAATGAAGTGGGTTGCCAGTAACTTCGTTTTCCACCATAACGACTTCCTGGGTAGAATCTAGCCCCACGGTTATTTCGCTGACCAATCGACCGTGATTGAAATCGCAACTCTAAATAATATATAAATAAATATAACAATTGCCTATAAGATAGATGCATATAAATAAACATATGCATTCGGTCTTCATAGATACCCATATAACTTTCAGTTTTGTTCAGCATTTCCACCAAAATCTTACAATGCCCCGTTTCTGCAAAAGTACGACGGTAGATTTTTGCTTCATTTTTAATTCAAACTAACTGGATAATTCCAATTTAACTAATAAATGTTGCAACTTGTCAGTTAAAAGGTTACAAAATGGGCAAAAATATTGTGGAATATCATCGTTGAGAATGCAAATAAAACGATCAGCTTAGTTACTAAAATAGAAGAATGATTACGGTTTCAAGATATATCACAAATACTAATTCAAATGCGAAACTGATGACTATGTCGTTTTAAAGCATGGCCTTTGTTTACATTGTCATCAGTATAGCGCATGCAAAATCCGGCTGCTGTTGGAAAATTAATGCTGAGTCAGGGGTGTAGTGGAAAGGGAAAATATTCCAACTATTTCTGCCGCTTGACATTGCAATGGTAAATAAAAACATGATGGTTATGTTTGCATTTCAAACTTCAAAAATAATATTCGGACTGCAGTCATTCTTTTTGCATGTAGTAACTGTCGAGATAGTTATATTTGTCTCTTCAACGACGATATCTAGGTAAGGAGCTTCACAATTTCGTAATATATATTCCACGATTTAATATTCTACGCGTCATTTTTCCGCTTTTCATTCATCTCTGGGTATTGGGGTATGATGATTCAGAATCTATGATCCAGCTATCAAGCTATACGATGCTGAAATTACTTATATAGTATGTAACATGTAACTGCTTATACATGTACTTGAAAAATATCCAGTAAAAGGTTGTGAAGATTATATTTATCTGTAAAAAATTACTCACCGGACTCGCGCTTGCCATAGCGAAGACCGGCGTTGAAAGCGGATGAACTACTAATAGCCAGGATAAGGTACATCGCAATAAGGGTAGCCATCACCAACTTGAGGGGAACCAAATTCCTTAAGTAGTTCATGTTGCTCCTGCAATCGGTGAATAAATTGATTAAAAAATGTAAAAAACTGTACTTCATGTATGTATTTTGTTTTGACTTTCTTATCGTTACAAACAGTGAGGAAGCTAAATAAACTAAATCAATAAATAAATGAATATGGCTGTTGCTTGTGAAAGTCTAAATGTAACCCGCTCAGAGAGTTGGGGCAAGTTGAGAAACGCCAAACTATGTTTCCTATATGTACTTTTAAAGTCTTCATACTTATTTTTCTCCACCTAGATCGCTACGCTGTGGTTTTTAATGAAGTACACCAAGCACATTTAACAGCCTCTAGTGTAAAAATGGTTGTAAAAGCTAAAAACCAATGAAAAATCATGAAATGGAAAAATGGGGAAAATTCATTAAAGAAACTTGTGGAAAATTGTATAAAACCTATCGTAAATCTTTTTAAACTAGTAGAAAATAATTTTAATTTTGAAAAGGAAAGAATTTTAATAAAAGCCAATGGTAAATTATTATAAAAACGTATGAAATACTTCAAACCCAAAGGAATACAGATATAATTATCTGTACAAGCCACAAAAACCCAACTCATTTAAAAGATTAGTTAATTCACAGAAAATCATTAATTAAATCCCACACAGCGTTTTCCAAGTAATAATTCATTCACTACAAAAACAAAGGGGAAAATCAATGAAAATTTAAAAATCAAACGATGTTGAGCATCATTATAAAATTCAAAAGCAGTTTCGTATATTCATAGCCTTTTATGAAATAGTAACACATATACATATGCACATTAATGGCATGACTTCCTCATTCAACTTTTCCTACAAAGACATTTCAGTTCCGCTGCTGGAAATATTTTCTAGAAATAGCTCTATCTATAGTTTCTACAGCCACACGTGTATTATAGAAATTCAATTATCAAGGTAATTTTTAGGTGATACAACAAAGCGCTAGGAGATCAATTCTGATATGTTTTGTATACTGCAAACTAGGCAAACTGTTTCCGTAGTATTCTTTGTGGATGTGCTAAACATATGTAGTAAGTACATATATATTTTATTGATGAAACGGAAACTACACCTCGATTCGATCTCATTTATTCCATCACACCTTATGGGTTGACATATTGAACGGTTTATTTTTCGGAATCGAGCCTTTCATCAGCGTCATTTCAAAAGGTGTTTACATAGTAGTGTACATTTCGGGGTATGGACTTGTCTTACATACAATAGTTTTTAGCATACAAAGTATATGGAGATATACGGAATCAGCGATAGTATATAGTACAACATATTGTAATGTGACTAACTACCGCCGCAGTTTTACGACAAAGGCATCGGCAACGTAACATGGGGAAAAGGTATTATTCTCTCATGCACATATAAATAGCATTCATGTTGTTATGCAACTTGTTTGAAGAAAGGTGTGAGATTGAGATTGGCTATGACATATGCCCACACACAATGTATAATAATTTGTATAGTGTAGTTCCTATGTCACTTTTGCATTGATGCACTCTTTAGTATAGAATTCTAGTATAGGAATAATGTAGGTATATATAATTTTAGCATAGAATTCTAGTATAGGAATATCTGTATAGTATATATTTATATAGAATCTCAATGCATATAGAATTTTAGTTATTAACCAAATAATTTCCCTCTCCACTGGCTCTTCTATATTCGCGTTTACTTCATGCAAATGAGAATCGACCCTGCTCATATTAACTGAATGAAAATAAAGCAATAGCAGCAGAGTAGCCAAGTCAAAGTAAACAATTTTGGCAATCTATCGGATTCGCCGAAGTGTATTGACAATGTGTCAAAATGTGTTGCAACAATTTGCAATTTCAAAAAATGCTTATTGTGCAAAAGCCGTCGACCCTCACGATGTGTGTTGGTCTACATTTGCTTATTAGCTATTATTTAATTTTACAGCCTGGTTTTAAGTCAATAGATATTATAGTTACGACAATATATACGGATTTGTATAAGCTGGCATACTTAACATTACTAAATTTAAGCTTAACAATGCTAAATATATACTTCATAATGCTCAAATCATACTTAACAATCTTAAATTCGTGCTTAAAAATGCTAAATTTATACTTTAAAATGTTAAATTTATGCCTAAAAATGCTAAATTCATACTTGACAATGCTAAAAAGCTAAATTTACACTTGATAATACTATATTTATATTTACCAATACTAAATTCTGATTGTAAAATTAATATTTGCAAAAGGATTATCATTACAGCTAAATGATCAAATTGTTGACATTGTTATGACATGTGTATTGAAAATGAACAATGTGCAAATAATGTCGAGATTAACGAAAAGGGAAAAGCTTTAAAAATTGTTGCAAAATTCTCAACTCATGATCGCATCGTTATGACAATGAATTTGCAAACGTAAGATCAATGTAATATACCAATGTACACATAACAGATGAGAGATTTGTTACACAATGTTGAACAAACTTGAAAATCCTACGACACGCAACAATAAATAATGCTGAATAAACGTCATTATTATAAAATAGCATTAGAAAATATGAATTGCTGAAATGCTATTTGTTGAACAATAATACCTACATATAAACGTTAATGATGCTGAAATTGATATGCAAAGTTGAACAAATATTAAATAATATTATTCCACGCAATATTGAGCAAACTGCTTAAAAATCCTCAAACGTACTGTTCAACTAACGTTAATGAGGCTGAAATGTAAATGAACAGAACAAATTGTTAGAAATGTAACGGAATATTGAACAAACGTTAGAAATTTAACGCAATATTGAACAAACGTAAAAGTTACCAAGCAATATTAAACAAACGTTAACATCCCGCGGTATTATTGAACAAATGCCAAAAATTGATCCACAATTTTGAACAAATGCTAAAAAAACTATATAATACAAACTAAAAAATACAAATATTTAAAAATCCTGATTAATGTAATATTTAACAATACAAAACGACTGTTAACCCTGCCAAAACACATGGAGACTTATTCAAATGGTGCCATTTACTTATGCGGATCAAGAGAAAAGCTAGAAGCACAATCTTTGCTTGAGCTTCATGGGGCCAAGTGAAAAACGTTGCGTACGGCGAGGGATGATGGACTATGTTTAAACAGACGGAAACGGAAGTTGAACGCATTTTAAGGATTGCCACCTCTAATATTGTAATACGTCTGATCAACATACGAAAACTCTTTCCTTATCACATAGCACGGCCATACGTTACCCCCATGAAGAATAAATACAAAAATTCGTACGATTCTAGTGCAAATATACTACAATACAACGACAGTTTAACAAGGTGATGGAAAAAAGAAAGTATATATTTAGCAAAGTGTGAAGGAAAGGGAAATGAGTATAACGGCAGAAGGCAGAATAGTACAAATTATGACTTTGGTCAAAGATATTAACGTGTATGATGGACGTATGGAGAGGAGAGGACTATATTAGTCTGTGAGATGGAACTGATAATAAAATTTAATAATAAATAATAATAGCAAAGTGATTACACAGACGTGCGTGCAGGAAATCACTCTTTTTAACTCCAATAAATGCTCCTGCACATTTCATGTAATGTACTTCCATGGATTAAGGTAGGTTGAGCATTGTTTATTATGAATGTACATATATATTTTAGGCTTAGTTCCTCGTTATGCAGCCGTCCTTACTGCCGTCGTGTAGAATAATAGATTAAATAATCTTTCTTGTTTAACAATGTGAAACTTAATTAGGATGTGAGTCCAGGTGTAAAAAGAATTTTACCTTATTTAGTTTATATTATAACTTATTATATTATGTCTACGTTATGTCTATATTATGTCTATATTATACCTTCTTCATGCATTTGTTATGGGGAGAAAAGTGAGACAAAAATCGTAAAAATTAAATAAAAATCATATGCATCAAGAACCTGCGAACACACTTGTTACTCTTGTTGTATCTGTAATTTGTAAAAATAATAATGATTGTTGAGCATATTAAGTATTATTTTAAACGCATTGTAGTCACACACATGAAATTCTGTAATGCTGCATTTCTATATGCTTACATAAGCTTACCATGTACACTAGATTTATGTATTGTTAATGGCTATGGCTAATATGTTTATACGGCTGAAAATTCCCTGTAGACGTTATTCCTGTATATCTACTGCATATAATTACATAAAGCTCACGACGCCCTGCCAGTCATCATAATTTGACAAGTGGGAACAATTATTATTTATTACATTTTTGCTCCTTATAATTCCTCTTTAATAATTGTTATCTTCCTCGGACATGCACTTCCCAAAAGCATGCACAAGCAAAAATATCAACAAAAAGTAAATTTGTCAAAATAATTTCCCTAAAATTCTCTCTCACAAGTATTTTAGTTTGCACGCACAAGATTTTCAGTCTGCTTTTCATGTATGAAATACTCATATATATGCATATGCTCATGATGTGTGCATAAATGCTGGGAATAAATGCTTAAAAAGTAAAATTATATATTGAAAATTATGGAAATTATATGTAGAATAAAATAAATATAAAATATATAGGAAGTTCACTCTTGTTGTGAACAATAAATAGTGTTTTCTCCTTCCTAGTCTTATAATTAAGATTTCATATGCCTATATTGACGTTTTAACATTTTCTGTGTATTTTATTAGACCGTTCTTTCCTTGCTTTCTTCTGTTATAGTACTTTTTTATATTTATATGTAGGTATATACCTATGGATTTCCTGCGTATTTTCGAGTTTTCATACATAATTTAAATTATGTACCTAGATGTAGATACATAAATACGCATGTATATTTAAATTAGTCCATGATTTATATTTAATTTCCTACATATTGCCCCTCGAGGGGATCTCCTGAAGCTGAAATGCGTTTTATGTTGTAGGAACAAATCTCTGGTAATAGATTTACAAACTTATAATGTAATAAGAACAATCAGAAGTCCTGTATACATGTTCAGGATTTACTGTGTTGTACACTTGTATACTACAACAAGCCTCTCATGCATGGACAAGAGTTAAGGAAGAGAGATAAGAATTAACGATTTCTTCCTTTTTTAGACGTAAATAACATAAGAACAAATGCTATGCATTTGTAGAGTTATAACAAGTTTGCTTTCCTAACATTTCAGAGCTTGTTGTAGGAAGGCTGTATATGCAAAATAAAAGCAATTAAAACCACAAGTCGTGGCTGGACATTGACTCTCTGTGAGGATCGCTGGATGGGCAAAAATGCATTTATATATATATAGTTGTTGAAGAAGCAAATATAACTATCCACATAAATACTAAAACACAAGAATGACTGTTGTTACAAATATTTCAGAAATATTCAAATGCAAAACTGATGACTATGTCGTTTAAAAGCATTTTGATTACATTGCCAGTATAGCGCATATACGCGGCAAGCAAAATCCCGCTGCTAAAAACTACTGCTAAGTCTATGTATGTAGTAGAAAGGGAAAATATTCCAGCAGTTTCTACCGCTTATGTGTCTTTGCACGATGGTAAATAAACGGAGATAGTTACTTCTGCATTCCTTTAAGAATAAAATTCGGAAACTGTAGTCATTCTTGCGTTTTAGCAACTGTGGAGATAGTTGCACTTGTATTGTCAACGAAAATGTATAAGCTCCAGTTTTGTTAGGTTGTACGCTCAGCATATAAAACATACATTTAATTTGCTCATTATGCTCTATATATGCAGATATTTCCGACCTCATAAAACACTCATTGACATCTTTCGTCTTCCTTTCCTTTACTGCTTTTCTGATAACTGTACACGTTTAGGATCTTGCCGTGCTAATTACACTTGGATTTCCTGGTTGTACACTAGATTTCCTATTTTGCTATGAGACTTGCTAACTTTAAACCCGATTGACTGCTTGATTTATGCTACAGAATTTCAGGTAAATGAATTTATATTACATTAGTTCCTACTTGCAACGTCGCCAACTGAAAGGCAGATTTGCATGTAAAAGTAACAGTACAGACAGACAAAATTACCTGGAATTGAGGTGTGACATTAATTGGGACTGGCGCAATTTTCACCCTATTGACGCTTTAATTCCGGAGGCCTAAATTCCGAAAATCGGTCACACGTCACAATTTCCCATAAAATATTATTGTACGGCTTTTGATCAAATGCGGGAATTAGCTTGTATACTAATACAAGTAATACCTACCAAAATAATCCTTGATCTTATTGTGATATAGGAAGTATTAGCTAAGTGAATCGATGTCTATTTTATTCGTATTATACTTTATACTTACTACTACTACGTACTACCCGTACTGAATGTATATTCTGTATTCATCTAGATTATTATTCCCAATGGATTATGTATTAAAAGCTGTTCCTAAAAACGATGCCGTTCCATATATGTAGTTACGCATAGAAACAACAACAAAAATAGTTTTGATGCTGATTTGCTGGTAATAATGCACAAACAACATATGGAGAACAAAAGCTGCTCTGGTAAAGGTCGCAGTGCAAACATTTATTTGGGTAAAAATGTGACAGCAACCTTAACACAGTTTTTGCGATTATCAGACTTGTTGCTCTTGTAGGAAAACACATGTCTAGGGGAATGAAGATTAATATGCAAAGTTTAGAGATGATAAAAATATTTTTTAAATGTCCTGAAATGAAATGTGTGACAAATTATTATAACTATAGAGAACCCTATGCAAGTATATTAATGTCAAAAACCTTAAGCTACTATCATGTAAAGATGCTTGACAGTATATAAAATATGTAAAGTAATGCAATTGTTGGTTACAAGCATGAAAAAATTGAGGTAGAAAAACTTACCGACGAAAGTTTTACTTTACTCGACCGGAATTTTCACAAGAAAAAGTTTATATTCTGAAGAAAAGTCAAGGAGTGAGGACTTGTGCTGGCGTAATTGCTCCTGCTACGGGCTGGTTGGAATTCAATTTACAGAGAGGTACAACGTTAAGTGTGGGGGATGTGCACGGACAGCCGAATATAAATTTCCAAGGGTGTTGGGAATACACGGGAGAGACTGAGTACGATAACGCGGGTTGTGGGAGAGAAAGTTGTATGTGTGTGATGATGATGAAGAATAGGATGCAGCAGCAGCAGCAGTTGATGGTGGAAATGGAGCTTTATCGTAACCGTTGTTCCGTGTGTCTCCGCGTTTAAACCGTCCCTTTATATGTCGACTGAGCCGAGTCTTGCCTGGGACTTTATACCCGGGTTGCAACCCCTGACCATGCTGATTTGCGCACCGGTAGTCCCACACATCCCACCAGCCCAAATCTCAAATACATACATACTACATGACATATGTGTATATTTCAAGGAGGTGCATGCTGGACAATGTAAAAAAGAGAATTTATTCTTATGTACATATAAGCTACATAGACTAGGTATGTACATACTGGCTATATACATTATACTATATGCAAGACAAAAAATCCTACATTTTTCCATGGTAAATACATTTTTATTATTATATTTGTACCAAGAAGTACCTATATAGTATCCCCATATAATATCCATGACAACGTTTAGGTCAAGAAGTTCTTCTAGCCTGGAGAAATGCTGGAGATGAAAACACCTACGTAAAATATGTAAAAAAAACGTTATATATCTCTTTTCTATTACTAGTTTTCAGATTGTAAATCGTGTCAACTTGCCATTTTCAATCGCACTTGCTTACGTAGGAAGCAATTGCGAGCGGGGAGATTCCACGTTACTAGGTATTACTTATTATTATTCTGCATCAATACAACTGTCGTCATCTCTGTCGATCGTCACTGTTTCAACGACTTCCCGGTTATGACTAGGCTAATCGCTTGGATGAGCTTACATTTCCTCCTATAATTCTTGTAATAATTAGAGGAAATGATTGTTATACAAGCATTTATGCAACGGCAATTTATTCTGAATAATTATTAGTAACTTAATATAGGTAGTATAAAAGTATATGTGACAAAGAGAAACTAAAGAAACGAAGATTCAACAAATCAAAAAGTATTCTGCATTCAACAAGATCGATAAATTCAGTTTAGTAAAAACAAAAATCTAAATCAGCATAATGAATAATGGATTATTTAATTATAATTAATTATTTCTATGAAACATTATAACAATAACAGAAATATATTCCATAAATTAGCTTCATGAGGAAGTAGGAGCTTATTATTACAACAGGGAAGGGGCCAGTAAGTAAGTATTATTACGATATCAATATCGATCTCAAAGTCGCATATAAAGTACCCTTGCCAAAATATAAACAGTAATTGATTGATAGATGACATGACATGATGTCAACAATGTGCTAAAACACTAGATAGATGTATAGATATGGAACCTTTAAATAATTATTTAATATCATGGGCATGTTTAATTTAAATTGTAAAATAAATCCAAGCAGTAAAGAATACATAGCTTCTTGGGCCTAATTTAAAATGTATTGAATTGCATTCCATACGTATGTGTACTTGTACTTATGGTTAAGTGTAAAG
Organism: Lipothrix lubbocki; assembly: GCA_034696945.1. Classification (NCBI taxonomy): domain Eukaryota; kingdom Metazoa; phylum Arthropoda; class Collembola; order Symphypleona; family Sminthuridae; genus Lipothrix; species Lipothrix lubbocki. The sequence continues at coordinate 20,472 of JAQGAK010000302.1, forward strand.
ATATTACAGCTGCTTAAAATGTAAAGCTGAAGGTGAAACCAGTAGCTGAGTCCTCGAAGAAAAGAGGGCATTTGGTCCTCTTGATAATTTGCAAAGTAATGACAATGTGATTATTAGTATGCTAAAAATAACTTATACGCTTTTGTCAAATGAGCAAAATATGCCTGTGGCGAACGGTAATAAGCATCAATTCTAACGCACCTGATTCTTGTAACGAGTAACATGCTCTTGTCTATTGTTGTACATACTGCAGCTTGTTGTTGTGTATCACCATTGAACTTGAAGTTATATTGGACACGCGGCTTAAATTAGCAACGATAATTATCAAACAGAGTAAGTATGGATGTAATGGATGTATTGGGCTTCGAAAGATGTGGTAAATATAATGAGTTATTACTTATTGAGAGGAGAAGGTGACAATGCGCGGAGCCCTGACAAGACAATAGAAACGGTCATTAACAATCCTGACGTCATCGGAATTTCGTAACTAATCCACTGTAGTATTGTATAGGTATAGTTTATTATGAATTTTATTGTGTGTTTTAGCTTTCCGAATAGGTGAGCTTAACGTATTTGTACATTGTGAATGAAGCTGATGACGATGACACTGATGAGATTATTGTCTGTTGGTGTTACACGTGTATTGCTAACAAGGTCCTCGAGTATTATTAGTACGTTATTACGCATGTTATAAGTATGTATCTGTATACTAAAATACCTTTGGAACATTCGGATTTTGGGTAATCGACAAGATCAAGAAAATTGGTTTTGTCCCCGGCAGCTAATGCTTTGTTAGCTGATAGAATTCCGCGTACGCATTTTGAATTTTAAAAAGGATCGCTTGCTTTCACATTGAATTGCAGGTGACGACACAAAGTTCGGTAATGTAAATGCATTAAAATTATAATATTTTCATATTGTTAGATCAATTGCATAATGCATCACGTGTTTACAGTTCACTTGACGGAAATAAGCGAAAAGCTTTTGGCTACTGAGAGAACCTTTTTATTTGTTAATAGTATGAACCTTGACACTAAAGAATTTCACCAGAATTTCATACACTGGGTTCTAGAGCCCCGATTTGGAGATCTTGGAATGTTCATATCCGACAACTTCAGCCCTCAGAAGTATGCACATCCATGCATTAATAGCAAGTTGTTAATGAGGAAGATAGCAGAGAGATCGAAGTTCAAAAGTATTAAGAAAATAATTTACATGGGCAATCAGCAATCAAGTTGACAAACTTATGTAAGATCAATACGCTGATTCCAAAAACATCTTAAATATGCAAAACAACGATGACAAGGCAGTTTCTGTTTCTATGGTTGTACGGTTGCTCATCTTATAAATACAAATTCGTATTCGAGGGCTTTATGTAAAAGATCTTGATCGATATTCATTTCGATTCAAGGCATTATTTACTTGCTGTTTCTGTTTACTTTGACTGGTACATCTTTAAAATGAGGTTAAACAGATCACTACACAAGTATTGGTTATCATCCAAGACTAAAGACATAGGTAAGCATACCATCATAGTAGAGTCATGGTCTACTAGACCGTTTTAACTGTTCTTTGGATGACGTTCATTTCATTCGCAATATCAGAGTGTAGAATTGTATGTGGAAGGATTTTCCAAAAATAATAAATCCAAATTGTCTGCGGTACTGCAGTAAACTTTTCCGCCGGAGCCCCTGATTTTAGCACATCCTTGAGATTTTGCAGTTTTAGCAACTTTGTAATTGGTGCCAAATCCCTTATTAGCTTCGGTACTTCATCGTGAGACTATCTATAAAATGATTTTAGCACATGCTAAGGTTTAGATGGTGAAACGAAAAACCCTTAAAAACACCATAAACCTAATAATAAACAAGCATCCATCACAATAGGTAAAGTCAAAAGTATCTACAAATAATTTTAATCCACAAAATGCGTACTTCTTGCATACACACAAATTTCGTGTCATTTCCAGAATTGTATTCCAAAATGCAACACAGGAAGTATAAAATAACAAAAGTATGACGTCTAGAGTGCTGTTTTCTGTTGTATCCCATCCCCCCACATAAGTTTTAGAGCCTGTAAATTATAAAAATCAAGAGACTTATATTATTATTGGTTGGAGAGAATCCCTGCAGCTATGTAGACTTAACACTATGTTCATCGTACTTTCGTACGTCTAAAAAAGTTAGACTTGTGGACATCTGCACGTATGATTGCACAGAATTAGAAAGTTAATCCATACCTATAGATAAACCTATCTAATCAAAGTCAACATTTACGGAAACATTATGACTCTCTGGACGACAGACACGTACACGGAGTCTCAATTGCATCATGTCTCTCTCTCTCTCTCTCCTTCTCTCTCTAGTTCTTCTACAATGTTACACTGCATCGTCCCACAATCAGTATAATCTCATATATCAATACCGTTTTATACCATACAAGAATAAAGTGTCGAGGCAGAAGAAAATTCGGAAATCAGGATTATACTATATACCCAAGTAGTAAATCCAAATCCGAATTGACAACTTTCAATAGCCCCTGAGTCTAATAATCCTGAGTAAATTACTCCGGTTGTCCTATAATATAATAAAACCAATAGAGTTCTGATGCTTAGACTTATGTGATCTGTACATATGTATACACATGTAGTATGGACGAAGCTTGAAGCGAAGCATATTTATATTTCTAAAGCTTTGTCCTCTTGTTCCATGTCAAATATCATGTATACATACAGTACATGTGTACGGATTTTGAGAAGAAGACCAGAGCAGACGAGCGAAACGAGCAGAATTTTCATCTCTGTCAATGACTTAATCGCTGTACAAAGCTATAGGAGAACCTTCCAGTTTGATTTAGCTTGTTGTTCACATAAGCAGAAGAAGTATATGTACACATATGTCTTGTGATAAACTTGTGATAATTGAGTAGGAGTTTCAACCCCAGCAAGAAGTGTCTCCTGTGTAAATAGGCCTCATTTTCTTTCTGATTGCTTTCATTGCTTCATCCCAGTCGCGTACATACAGGTTCAACGTTGAACTGCACAGCCACAGTACAAAAAAGTATACAAAGATTTATTATTTATTACGTCTGTGGATCTGACATTTTGGGTTCCAATCCTGCTGTTTTGCGGGGTCCAAGATCAACAAGCAGACTCGAACAAATTTCCTCCTTTTCTCGTTTCTGCTTATTAAAGATTATATGACATGCTTTAACCCGTGTTTTCTGGACAGTTTTTACATAGCAACGTAATTAGCTTTTTTGTAACATCCTATGTGTATCGTTGTTCACCAGGCAAGTATAACTATCTCTACAGTTACTACATGCGAAAAGAATGACTGCAGCTTCTGAATATTATTTTTCAAGTTTGGAATGCAAAAGTAACAATCTCGTTTATTTACCATTGCAAAGACATAAACGGTAGAGTTGCTGGAATATTTTCCCTTTCTACTGCACGCATGACTTAGCATTAGTTTTCCAGCAGTAGCGAGATTTTACTTGCTTTACGCGCTATACTGACAATGTAATGCCATGCTTTTTAACGTCATATTTATCTTTGCATCCTAATGTACTTGAAATATATCTTGCAACCTTAGTCAATCTTGTATTTTAGCCACTGTGTAGGATATTTGCCTCTTCAGCGGCGACATTTTGTATGCACTTATTATAGAATATATTATACATGTGTGTATCCGCAATCGGATTATCTATATGTATGCTGTTATTATGGCTTTTAACTGTACGCATAATATAATTTACAGTTCCAGTTTAGTACTAAATACACTAACTTGGTCTCTAGTGGAACGTTGTAAAGCTAATACACAACATATATGAACCAGGATACCATTAGTTTGTATCAGAGGTAAAAATCTCAGACTAAACGGCATCTGTACAATCTGTATAGGTAGTGGAAGGGGAACGGATCAAGATGTGACATCTGCAACCTGAGAAGACGAAGACCTCTTCCCCGTAATGTATAGATGCCTTATCTACAAGTGTTATCGGATCAAATTTCATAGTGGTCTCCCAAAGTTAAAACTACCTGCCAAAACCCGAGACACTTGGATTGAGGAACTGTTCTACACCGAAAGAACTAAAGCCCATGTATACCTTTTATCCTGCATAGTAAGCAGTACATAAAGTAACCTCTAAAATTCTCAAACTATAATGGCCAGTTTAACTGCAAATTTGTCCGGATCGATGATGCAAATTTAAATGTCACAGCGGATTGTGTCTGCTGACCTGTTTGAGTTGACTCAAAAGTTACAATTTGATTATTATATTATATTTAAAGTTTCATGCCAAATGAACACTACTTATATTATTTTTATTTGTGTACATGAGAGATATGTGACGATAATGCACAAACATTTGGTTGTACAAACTGAAGCAATCTGGGTTGTACAATCTGGATATAATAAATAAATTCTGTTTTTTTCTTGAATGAAAATCAACACAGGAATACACACGCAATGATTTTAATTCTAACTTTCCAGATTTACGGAAGAGTCGGGTAAACGTCTGGCAACAGAAAATGAATGTTTGAAAGAATGTGGTTATTTAAATTTGGACTTGCATGCTATTTCTAAGAGAAGAGACCTGGAGCTGGAGTTACTATGGAGTTCCAATAAATTAAACAAGTATTTGTTCACCGTCTCGTGTAAGATAATGATGGTGAAAGGAGGAATAGGGTCAAGTCAAGAAGATGTTGTAGTTAATATGTAGTCCTTGAGGTCGCAGATAATTAGGGAGAGAAGTATCGAACTCTTGTTCTGGCTGCCAGCAAAATAGCATTATAGCATTAGCATAACATATAAACAATACCACATGTTAGTTCTAGGAATTATTTTCATTGATTTTACATTTGGATTAAACATATATTATCGATTTACATGGTAAACCAAATTTGTACAACATTTTTATTTTTTATTCAAATAACAAACCTTAGCTAACGGTCGGGAAGACAAAATAAAAAAAATACAAATTAAATAACGATGACATGAGTATGAGGGCGCGGGTAAAATCCGAGGATGAATTTGTTTCATTCAGGGGCGGAACATGATAAGAAAAATAGTAAATGTGAACCAATTAGGATGGTACATATCTTGCTCCAGGCATCCGTTCAAGTTCAATTTTTATCGAAAACCGTCTGATCTGTCTGGTGGTCAGATATGTATCTGCATAATAAACTTACTTGTACACAGTATAATTGCTGATCCGCTTTTAGACTTTACATTTCAGGTTCCCACGCATTCACATTGCTTTTTCTTTCGACATTTTAGTTAACGTTATTCCTTGTTTCACATTAGCTACGAAACTCCAAAAACCTTGTAAAAGTTTACAAATTACGAAAAAGCTTTCCATTTATGCACATGTTGCCCTATAAACCCTATAGTAAATCATACAAGTTAGCAGTAGATAATTCCAAAAATACATTGAATTACTGCACAAATTCATAATAAATGTTACGCTTTTGTTTTTTCGATCGTCCATAGTTATTTTGTGGACGTGGAGTAAAGAATCCAATGAAAAAGTTCGATCTGTAGAAGCAAAAGGAAAGCATTGGAAAGATACTAATTTGAATCGATTAGACCACTGCTCGCAATTATTTGCTGTCCATAGTGCACATGTACTGGAAATTTAATACCCCGCCGATGGTTTGTCGGAATTCCAGCAAAGAAAAATAAAATAAATAAAGCGCAATATATAGGATGACCGAGTGCTTGATTGCCCCTTGTTTCGTTACTTCCAGTCTACTGCATTCCTACTTTGATTTTGGTCAAATTCTGATGCAAATACTGATTCCCCTGCTGGAAATTAAAAGACCCCATCATTGTTTTCACTGTCCGAAAAGGGTTGATTTATGCGGGTAGGTACATGTATTCATATAGGAATCATACATGCATAGTCCTTACTTATTGCACCACAAGACAAGATGACAATGCAATTAAAGCTTTAGGAGAGTGGACAAAAGCATTTCGTCGGTGAAGAATATAAAAGTACCAATATATGTGTGGAAGTGATAGAGATTCGTACTTTAGGTTCGCCGAAGATAAAATCACACAATGCTGGATAATTACATACGTAATACGTTATTATTTCAGATAGTATTATTCTTTTTTAAATTATGGTTAAACACGAAACGTTTTCTAAAAACCGCTTAATAATAAACTTAATATAATAAAATAAGTTAACCAAACTTTTCTTAAATAGACGTAAGTATATTACATCTATTTACGTTGAAGAAGTTCCCCGTAAGCAATGACGTGAATGCATATGTCACAGTATAAAGAACAGCAGATGAGGACCAGTCATATAATATAAAAGTTGTCTTAGCAAAATTAACGGCCTATTCAGGAACAATAGTAATTGTGACGTCAAGAAGAGTAACAAAGTTTTAATGACTAGTGTAGAATAGCTTAGCTCCTAATTTCATTTTCAAAGTCCTTCGTGACAACGACTATTCATATAAGCAGCCTTAGATGGGCTCCACAAGTTTTGGTTTAGGCTCCAGCTTTTCGGATCTGCCAGAACTCAAAAGACCGAAATTTTCGCTAGACCTTAACACATACCGCTAACTCCATAAGGAACTAAAGTGGCTAATTATTTATACTCACTTTACTTTACACACGTAATTACACACATACATACAGTTCTGCTCTTTTGTAACAACTACATAAGGTATCTACTTTATTGTTGAGACACTTCTATTACTCATTTGAGCCACCTTGCCACCTGTAAAAACTATTCATTAGGCCTTATAGCTTTTATTTAGGTAGCTTATATCGTCGTTTAAAGTACCAAAGGTGCTAAGAGTTCTTTAGCAAGACATATAATGTCTTGTAATTTTTTAGCACCTTCGCAAATCTAGCAGAGTAGTTAGCTAAGATACCTGAGTAATAGAATTGCCTAAATAGAATCAGTATGTACATATGTATACTTTTTTGGGCTTTTTATATCAACATATGTAGGCCCTATCGAATTTTTATGCACCTATCGAAAGTTTATTTCGAACGTTTATATAGAATTTTGGTACATCGAAAGTTTATAACGAACATTTATATTCCAATCCTATAATTATTACTGCTCTACCCGACGTCAGTGGTAACACGTTCGGATTCGGACACTTTATGGCAGCTATATTGCAGCATATCGTCTTTGAAGAGGCAAATATAACTATCTCTACAGTTGCTAAAATGCAATAAGAATGACTACAGCTTCCGAATATTACTTTTAAAGTTTGGAATGCAAAAGTAACTATCTCTATTTATTTCCCATCGTACAAAGACACATAAGCGGTAGAAACTGCTGGAATATTTTCCCTATCTACTACACGCATAAACTTAGCAGTAGTTTTCCAAAGCAGCAGCGGGATTTTGCTTTTGCTGTACAAATGCGCTATACTGATGACAATGTAAACAAAGCGGCCATGCTTTTAAACGACATAGTCATCAGTTTTGCATTGGAATATTTGCGAAATATCTTGCATGCGTAGTCATTCTTCCGTTTTAGCAAGTGTAGATAGTTATATTTACCTCTGCAACGATGATATATGTTGATACAATAGTTTCTTTGGCGTACAGTAAAATGTCGTGCCTCAGATGGAATCTTGAATAGCCGAAAACTTTTACAGGTTGAGAACAAAAACTCTGGTCAGTACAGCATCCTCCGACACTTAAAGGGTGATCAATTTACTGGAAGATACATCTTATAGTCTGTATTTACAAGGAGATACTTACTAGTACAGTATCTGTATAGTCAAGAGATACAGCTAAAATTTTATATATAATTATCCATCTGAAATACAACTTTAGCTACACAACACTCTGTAGCTATTTGTGATGTTCATACAAATGTACAGATAGTTCATACTATAAATAAGCCTTTTAGTGGCTTGGTGATCTTCTTGTTTCGAGTTAAAAAGCATGTAAGGCAAAGGAAACTCGTGGAGAACGAGTGGGTAGAGAATGAAGTATAGAATACCTAGATACTTATTTTATACACAGAGTAGATAGTACTATAGTACATGACATGTCTCTTTACCCCGCACAAAATCACAAAACCAAAAGACAAATAAACTGTAGGCTTGAGGCTCTCTTCCTTGACTCGTGCTTCATCCCTTTTTACCACGTTCACCACAATGTTCTCCTCCTTTTCCTCGAGAAAATAATGCTGCCAGGCCTTTTGCAAAACTTCCAATATATACTCTTAAAGGTCTCTTTCTTATTATTATGTATAGTCTGCTGATTGTGAGTGAGCTTTTGTAAGAAAACTCAAAAGTTTCTACTTCGTCGTTTTCGAGTCCAAAAGGAAATGCGACTTACTTTTTCGAGGACGGAAAATATTATTTTGAAACTTTTAATAAATGTAAAATAGGATGAAGATGAATATAATACGAAAATTAGAACAATATGTCGTTAATTTTTTTTCGTCAAGTTTTTCAAAAATTTATGCATTTTGAAGTGTTCAAGGGTATGCATAAACTAGTTATACAAATGAACTAAAAATAAGTTTGGAATACTGTATAATGGAACATAATGGAATAATTTTCAGATAATGCTGAATTTCTGGTTGTTTTCCACGACGAACGAACAATCTCCCTGAGCGTGTTTATTTGCTTCACAATATGACGGCATGTGAATAACAAAAGTATATAAACTTTGTCCTCGGAGAGTGTTTATGAAAAATTCGAATACCAAAACTCAACAATATTTTTTATTCTAAACATTCATTTGGGAATAAACTTTCCAATGTTTTTCTAAACCTTTTTCACGTTTTGAATTGTCGGCCGAATGAATTTAGTTGAAATGGTTGCTTGAAATTTCAAAGAAAAAGTTTCTGCTGCATCAACTATAACTTCAAAAAATACTTTTGTCCTCAAAACTTATTGTTTCAACTTCAATAAGACAATATTATTATTATTGGATAACTTTAATTATTTCAAGAACTTGTCCTTCATCTTTTTCTAACTGTTTCTATTTGAGAACATCTTCATAACAGAACTTTAGAGACTGGTGAGGAGCTTGACGTCACTTAAATATTAAAACCTTTGGTTCCAGGCCAGAAAAAAATTGGGATACAAAATGTGTAGAATAAAAAACAATAAAATAAGAAAATATTCGTAATATACTATATATATATACATATGCAAAATATGGTAGTTCAACTTTTAAAAAACAAATCGACTTTATTCCACCAAAAGGTACATCTTAAACCTTAATATAACTTCCAACAGGATTACCTTCATGATTAGAACTATACAAACTACACCAACAAGATTAGGATCTAGACACAAATAATAATCTCTACCTTCTCCTTTAATTGAATATAATTTTATACACCATTAACACACACTTCCAATTATGTTCCGTGCATATACATATAAAAGACAAAATCGTGCAATTCAAACTGCAACTAACTTCTATATAGCTACAACATTATTATTAAATGATTGATTATTATTTAATGAATACAATACCAATTAAGTAATACGGCAGAAAAATAACTAGCATACCTATATAGGTATATAGAGATATGGACACTTTGGCGATGACAGAAAATAACACGCCCAATAATCAATAGTAGTAATTACAAGATAAATACTAATAATTATTATAATATTAATTATACAACAAATAAAGAATTTAGGACTCTTAAACAAATATTCCAATAATCCTTAAAAAACTTCACTCATTTTCCTGTGTGCCCTGTGTAGTATAGTAGTCACACTTTATCAACGAGATTTTAATTCAACCGCATTTCGAAGCACCAATATAAACTAAATGATTAACGGGAAGCATAAAATTATTAGTAAGATACAAAAATCGAATTAATTATTAAATTAACATTATTACAAAAATTATCTTTACTATTATTTTTCATATGTAGAAGAGTGAATCAGCACAGGCATTTCTACAAGTTGACCTTTCTATAAATAGGAAATTACATAGCACAAAAATTCTTATTTGTATAATTCGTTATTATTCTCTATAATTAATTAAATCTTTAAGTACAAGATGTGTATAAACATTTTTATGACAGGATTTATCTTTGAAAATGGCTTTACGGGCAAAATATTGATTACTATATTATTACAATGATGACATTACATATATGTAATTATTACATAATAATTATAAATGAAGGGACTACAACAGTGATGTGAGAAAATATTATCTAAAATTTCTAATCTAATCTTTACTCTAATAATAAAACTTTCAATGTTCCAGCAGCATAGTACGAATAATAAGACATGATTTGAGTTCAAGAATACAAAGTAAAGGCGATAAAGAAAAACACTATAAATGTATAGTGTTGTATAATGTAGACACCCCAACTACGTACTGTACATACGTGCAGCATGCAAATATGTATTTCTATGTATAATAATAATAAGTAAAAAAGAAAAAGTAAAACAGGATCATATCAAATTTGAAAAACTCCTTGAAAGATGCATATAAGGCTCAGTCAATGCATATACAAATATGTTGTTATACTAAAATATAGTGCAAACGGGGGGTGGGGGAGGTATCCATAGAGTATACTAATCGTAAGGGATACATACAAACAAAATAAACAAAAACACATCTATAGAGGCATTAGAGGACATATATGGTGTGACAGTGTGAAGATGTCGACAGAATTTTTTATAAATAAATTATAAATTAAGGAAAGCATCCGGATCGATGACTTTGGGCTGAGGAAGGTAGGATGGGATCTTCCAATGGCCCCCACAAGGACAATTGCGGATCCAGCGGTTGTCCCAGGCCTTATTTGCAGCCGACCGTGGAGGCATATGAATCAATGTTGAGCAGCCACATCTATAATTCAAAGTAATACAAACAAACACAATTTACATGAATGATGAAAAAACTTTCTCCATCCATTCCACATATCCCTCCTTTTACTACTGTCCTTTAAAATATATTATTATTATACTATTTTCCACTATTCCAACTTCATGCGTCCCCTCGGGACTCCCGCATTTTGTCACAACTCAGAGGCAATCATCATGAAATGATCAGTCACACAACAAAACACCACACATAATTCTATCTCTGTAGTAGTAGGCGGTAGTCACATCCGTAAACTCATCATCCCATATTGGCTATTATAGTATACTTCAGTAATTTTAATCAAGTTTTAAAAAAATCAGAACTTGTAAAATAAAAAGTTTTAAAATATAATATTACAAATAAAATAAAATTTTAAAATATAATATTACAAATAAAATAAAATTTTAAAATATAATATTACAAATAAAATACAATTTTAAAATATAATATTACAAATAAAATACAATTTTAAAATATAATATTACAAATAAAATAAAATTTTAAAATGTAATATAAATAGAATACAATTTTGAAATAAAATCAAAAATAAATAAAAATTTTCGCCGTACATTTAAAAGCTACACAGCATTGTAACATAATAATTTACATGCAGCTATAAAATAATAGTTCGAGGTTAAAAACATCATCCCCGTAGAGTATTTCTGAAGAGATTTAATGATGCTGAAAGATGCCGACGCAAAATCAGAAACTAAAAATTATTGACAGTGCTTATGTATCTACATATAAAGCGAGGAGCATGATTTTGTATTGTATCTCTATCCTGTATAATACAGACGACCAATATAAAATCTACACGTAAACACATACATACTACATACATAGTACTTCATTATATATTACCTGTTGCAAATCTTCACTCCAGCCGGATTCTTCCCCAGCCATAATAGTCTCAGACCATCCATCACCACTCCATTGTTCTCATCTATCCCGTTATGCCACTTCACAGGGGCTGAGCCGAATTCAATCTGAAAGTGAAACAATAAATAAAAATATGAAAGAAAGGAAAAATGACATTGAGCACGCACGAACGAACCGAACAAATGAAAGGGAAATTGGTTTTAAAAGTTTTAAATAGATAAACAATTTAATTTACAAAAAACCCAAGAAGAATAACATAAAATATTATTAATTTTATATATTTCCAACAATAATATTCTTCAAAATAAAAGCTTTCAGAAGTAAAAATAATCAAAATACTTGAACTAAATTGTGAATACTACAATCTTAAACTTAAAATAACCAAAGATTATCACCTGCATGGGAAGATTCCTGGACAAGATGTAATTAGAGGCCAGGCCATGGTATTTAGCCGGTGAGAAGGAATTGTAGGAAGGGATTTGAACTTCGCTGGGTAAGAGGCAACAGTCATCTATAAGAATATAAAAAATATTACACAATTATTATTACTAACAAGGATTATCTGTATTTAATTATTTCAATTCATTTTAATTTTTAACCTCACATAGATTATATAACATTATCAAATTGATTTTGCAAAATTCCAATGCTAATACTTAGAATAGCAAAAATACTTAGAATAGCAAACACCCATGAAATATTTCATATTCATTGAAATTTACTTAAAGTCAAAGCTACAAATCAGCCACAGCGCAGCGTGATTAAGACAAAATACATAGAACTCTTGCCCCAACATAAAGCCAGTTAACCAAAAAGAAAAAAAAACAACATATCATAATATTCCACAGACACATATGATAACATGACATGATCATTAAATAAAATGCATATATACAGGTATAGGTATTAAGCGTTCAATACCTGGCACTGACACCTTCGCGATCAAATCAAACGCTCAAAATGAAAGTTTGCCTTTATCTGTATATGAAATGAAACGAATTAAATTTAACCTCGGTCGTGGAAATTGCTACGAAACACAAAAGCGAATCTCTGTCATCAAAGTGACAAATTAAACCTATAGATATACATATAGTACGAATATCTGTACAAACTTACTAAAGTTCCAATCACAACGTGATTAATTACTCACCAACGAACCAATTTGTATAAAATAATAATAATATGCGCATATGAAAAGCAATATCAATATGTAAATACTATTGCTATACACATAAGTATAAAATCAAATCATAAAGACTTTAATCGTCACTAAAATTTGTCAAATAATGTAATAATATCTGTACATTTCCTATTCAATTAATTATTTCCACAACCTTTCCTAATAAACTTATTTGCTTTTTGGTCTCCGTGGTTTTCTTTGCTATTATGTCCACATCATAGTACATAGCATTATACCTAGATACAGCTTTGACATTAAAGAATGCCGCCCTATGCCACCAATCATTATTATAACACTGTTGACGAACAAACAACTGGTTGTGGAATTTTAGCTCGTCAGGAAAATCTCTTTGCATCTCCACGAACTGTATACATATGTATACCTATAGGTACTTACTGTACAATAAGCTTGAACAGGGTGCGTGAAATGCTAACCGAATATGTATAAACTCAACCTCAAAGATCAAAGCAAAGCAAATATGAGAACGCATTTTTGATTTTGTAAGTGTAAAGAGCTTAGTATGAAAGTATCTTGCAAAAACCAAAACACTTCAATAAATTATTTATGCATGAAATCAAAACTAAACCACCAAAAAGCTCCACACCACACATACATACACATCATCATTGATCATTCACACTGCATGAATAATAAGAAGGCAATATAATGTACGCATAAGGTGTAATATAACAACGCATAGTATGTACAAGCTTACCATGTTGGTTGCACCATCAAACACCAACACCAAAAATACAGATGACTTTTAAAATTTGCCATTGCCACTACTAACAACTACTGTACTACTGCATCTCTCAACGCTCTATAAACGCTTAAAAGGTAGAGGAACATATGTATATGAAAGAAATGTTTGTGCTAGCTTAAATGCTTGATTATACATTCTTGACTCTTTTCCACGCTATTTAATGTGGTTAATCCTTTATGTAGTATTACACTAACATTCCCAACAACACTATCAATATCAAAAGCTACTAATTTTCAAACGGAGGTGTATCGTCAATGTCATCATCATCCATTTTAAGTTAAACTTGTAATATTATCCATGATTTTTAATGGTTTACGTGGATTTTAAACTTGTAAGTCGCTGTATTTTAAAATGAAATTTCACACAAATAAAATTACTGTGACGGTTTTAAAAGTAGATACAATAAAAACAATGAAATTATTGTCGTCAATAGTCAATGAGCTTAATAATTTTTCACATTCGTGATGCCAGTTTTAAAATGGTGAGGGGTTAATAATAAGCCCACAAATAAAAATACTAAAAAATAAATAATAATAATGAATAAGAAATAATAATAAATAAATAATAATAATGAATAAGAAATAATAATAAATAAATAATAATAAGAAGAAGAAATAAATACATAATAATAATAAATAAATAAATAATGATAATAAATAAATAATAATAATAAATACATAATAATAATTAAAAATAAATATACTTATTAATTACTCCAAATCAAGAACAAGACATGGAAAAGTCCCATTAACATACGATTCATGGTATGCATATTGAAAAAGATGTGATTCTTTTTTTATCCGTGGGAAACTGAGGATAATGAAAATCAAACATCTTTTCATTCGAGCATCATTGACTTGATCATTTAGTCATCGTCACGTTCTCACGAAATATAAATCAGACCTTGCTATTACTTTCAATTTTCAATAAAAATTTACACAATCTGTAAAATACCTATATATAACTTTTAAGTATAGCCATAATAATATTCGATATTTTTAAAATAGTGTGATAAAGTCAGTAAGATGCTACAAAACTATTGTAATTTGTACTTACTTTTTAACAATGAAGCGCCGCTTTATATATATAAAAGAGATGGAATCAATTTTCCATGATAATAATCAATATCAAAATTACATTTACAGTATTATAAATTATAATACATAAATTATTTCCCCAGAGATAGCGGCGGCGGCTTCTTTTTTAAAACTAACAGTTATTGTTCCTTTTGTATTTAGAAATACATGATCTTCAGTATAAAAACTATGATCTCCAATATGAAACTACTAACTATATGATCGTGAATGGATTATATGGGAAGGGAAGGGAAGAAAAAAAATGAAGCGTGTAAACATTATAATATTATAAACGTAAAATCATAACAACATTAACCATAATTTCTAATTTCACTTTAAAACACTTTGACTTTCAATATTTTAACAACAGTAGCAAAATAACAGAAGCAGAGAGCAACGGCAGAAGCTTTTAGTATACAACAGTAAATCATTTTCTATGTTATATTCCGATCATATCATTATCTTTTCTAAATATCGCCGCATCGATTTCTCTTCAATCCCTCTTACCTATATTAAAGATACAGTATCTGTACATTACCCCGCGTATTTTTTGTCTTGTTCATCATATATACAGATGACAATATGTGTTTAGGTATATGCAGAACTCTCAAAAGTGTAAAAAGGTAAACAAGGGCTAATAGAGCTTATCCACTGGGTACGGATCATCATCATCATGATCATGAGAGTATAGTAGTGTGACTATTTTATACTTTTACGAATAAGAAAACTATATCATCACACTACTGTCAAATTGATTTTCAGCTTCATTTTCTTCTCATCCACACCTTTCTTTGCTCATCGGCGCACGTTTCTCACAGAATAATAAGGACTTGCCCGTGCCACGTGAATTTCGAGACAATTCTTTTATCAATAATAATAATAGTAAAGTACACTACACACGTAAGATTTCTAAACTTTAATATATTGCCGTGGAAGATTGAAGATGCAACTATAACTATCTACACAGTTACTAAAACACAAGAATGACTATACCGTTAGAAGATATTTCACAACTATTCCAATGCAAAACTGATGACTATATCGCTTGAAAGCATGGCCGCTTTGTTTACATTGTTATCAGTATAGCGCATTTATACGGCAAAAGCAAAATCCCGCTGCTGCTTTGGCAGCTACTGCTAAATAACTGCTAAGTCCATATGCGTGTAGTAGAAAGGGAAAATATTCCAGCAGTTCCTACCGCTTATGTGTCTTTGCACGACGGTAAATAAACAGAGATAGTTACTTTTGTATTCCAAACTTTAAAAATAATATTCAGAGCTGTAGTCATTCTTATTGCATTTCAGCTACTGTGGAGATAGTTATATTTGCCTTTTCAACGACGATATATATAATTTCTTAAAGCGTCTACTTCGAACTTCTTCAATCTTCCAATAGCAATTAAAATGCAATGAAATTAACGTTTTAATAATAGCTTTTTTAACATACAGAAAATATGAGAAAAGAACGAACCAGGAGCGATATGCTAAAACTTAAAGCAAGAATTTGCAGGATTCTGGGCAAGTTTTGCATTACCCTTAATGTAAACTTGGATTAAGATCCTGAAAATTATTAAGTTTAGCAACGCGCCCGATGAACTATTCATAATATCTTTTGAGATTATTGTCATAAAATATTAAATATTATTTTGCCGTCAACAGATGATCCAGTCTTTTTACTAAACTTTACATATTGGCTGGAAATTACATTACGAATCCATTACACATACCTATTTACATACTACATACATACAATAAAAAGGATTGTGCTTTTGAACATCCACTTTTTACGGAGAACAGCAATAACTACAGAAAGCAGCATTTTTGATACTACAAAACGAAAGCTTAATAATAATACATTATTCATTATAATAATTAAAATTATATTTTTAAAATCTTTAAAAATTCAAACCTGTGTTCATTTTATCCGCGACGCAGGGAAAACGTGATGCGATGAGTTGGTAATAAGTAATACATAATAGTGTAATTTAATCAAATAAATAATCTGACAACGAGAGCTCCATGCAATAGTAAGTAGGTATGTAAGTATAATAAGCAACAATATAATACAACAGATATATACTATCTTATTAGAAGTTCAATCGATATTAACTTAAATTAATAACCGGAAAATCAAAATGCTAGCCTACTTATACGGACACAACGTGAATATTACGGAAGATATACTTCACAAATGCCAGAAGCAATTTAACAGCTTCATAAACGAATTTTACAAATTTTTTACTCATTTCGAAAAGATGGGCCAGCGAAGCCCAAAATGAAAACTACAGATATGAAAATTCCCAATGAAAATCTATATAAACAGCTATAAACTGTTCCAACACACTATACTTGAACTTGAAGTAACAAAATCTCTCCAATACTCTAATACAATATAAGAACAATTTTCTAAATTCTAATAAAAGCTTTATTATCTTCGATCGCCTTATTAGCATTATAATTACTTTATCCGCTCAACAGTCAACAACTGAATAAAGGAAAGACATTGAAAATAAAATGTAAAAAAAAACAAAATAAATTGAAAATCCCCATCCAAATATAAGCTGCATGCACATACGGAATTTGTATTATTAAATTTTAAAATAAAAAATTCCCAGAAAAGGTTCCCAGAACTAAAAGTATACACTACAGATATTTATATTATTTACATCATTCCTTTTCCTATACTTCAAAAAACAAAATTCTCACTTCCCCATAAATATGTGCAAAACATATATTCTGCTCACTCGCATTGTGGTTTATATTTGTCCTTTGTCGGTTTTCTACTAAACTTCTTATTTTTTAATTTCATTTTATTTTTCAAAAAAAGAATATATGTACCTATATAAACCTAATGCAAAAATAAGTCAAAGTAAGCAGCATAAATAAATTCTCCACCTCCACAAAGTCAACAACACTTCCGCATTTCGCTATTTCCTAACCTTGCTCCAGGCGCTTTAACCTTATTATTCCTTCCTACAGCCAACAAATTTAACCTAAAAATAAATAAATAAATAAATAAACTTTGCAGGCAAGAAAAGGCACAAACCGAAATCATATACATATCTGCACCCGCAAAACAAAATTCCCTTAAATTTGAATGCAGCCTGCTGTATATATTTATGTATTGTTATATTTAAAATACCACGGAATTGTTTTCTTATATTACCAAAAAATTACATCTTAAATAGTTATTGATTTACTTTAAAGCCCTATTACTATAATTTAATTTAAATCAATACTGTATTTACGATTAGTCCATGCATTTTATGTGCTCGCCAGATTTAACATGCAAAATAATATACTTACGATTAGAAGTATACAAATTAATAGTTCAGAAGTATGTACAGGAGTGTAATTATTACTGTAGTTGCTGAATACGTTCATTAAAATTGCATTGCATTCAAGTTTATTTATAATTGTATTTAAGTAGGTAAGTAGTCACAATATATAAATTAATAAAAATACGAGCAGATGTCAAACATTAAACTACTTGTCATCATCAGCATGCGGATCAACTTTACTATTAGTATTAGTAGTAATACTCGCAGTAGTTTGAGATTGTGACGACGACGAGGTTGGGGATTCATGCAAATTAGCATTAATATTACTATTAGCAGTAGTATTAGTAGAGATAGTAGAGGAAGTACCAACTACACAATTAGTCAATTCTACATTATTATTATTATTGGTAGTATTAGTAGATGAATGATTCAAGCTTAACAAACTACTATTTTCTATATTATTATTAATTCCATCCACAGCAGCAGCCGCAGTAACAGCAGCAGATGAATTATTATTTTCTCCCGGAGGAACAGCAAGATTTGTCGGATTTGCATGTGGATCAGTATCAGTAGTAGTAGGAGTAATAATTCCGGTCGGTTGTTCATCTTTGGTTTCCTCCAGTAAAGTCAAAAATGCCGGAGGAAGAGCTTCTGGAGTAACTAGCATTTCATCATCGGCTTCATCGATGGATTCCCTGAGAAAAGAAATGGATGAGGTCAAACTCAAGTAGTCTCGGAAGCTTCGGAGACTCTCCAACCCAGCACTACTTTTACGATGCGGATGCTGTTGCTGATTAATACTTGACGATGAAGAAGAATTTATTAAACCTTGTTGCTGTAGTTGTTGTGGGTCCAGTGAGTCTTGTCTTGCTAATAAAAGGGATGCTTTCCGAGCGAGGGATTCCCTCCGAGCTCGCTCCGCTTCGTATTCATTATCCATGAGGAGCGTTTCCTCAAAATCCGTAATTTGTTGCGAGACGGATCGGTACGGTCCAAAACTCATTGGTCTTCCTCTACTTTGTGAAACGGAGGAGGATAAGTTGTAGGGTAGGGTTGAGTCATGAATTGGTGGGGCGGATGATGCAAAATCAAGATCATAATCAGATGCGAGATCCTTCTTCGTTGGAGATGATGATGATTTCGGCTGTGGTTGCACTGGAGACGTTTTCACTGAAATCGGATTCCGATTCGTGCTTAATACTCGCTGTCTTGGTAGACCACCACCACCACTAGAGTTTTTATTTGCAAATTCTTCATCTTCTGGCGGTGGTTGTTCTTGCTTTGAACGATTACACTTGCAAAAATATCCTATTACTAGACCAATCACGAATACTCCTGCAAAGCCTAATGACAGCCAGAGGAAAATGTAATGATCGGATTTGGGCTCAGCCTTTACTTGCTGTTGTTCCGGCATGAATCGATTGGCAGCAAAATGATCTGCACAGAATAAGTTTGGTCAAAAATCTACTTTTTAATTATACATTATTTCTTTAACTTTTATAAGTTGGCTTCTTTAAAAACTGCGTTTCTTTTCGTTTTAATTTTACCAATTTTAATTTCCATATAAACTGATTGCATAATAATAGTATGATTTTATATATAATTTGATTTTAATAAATATTAATCTTGCAATATAATTCTTTTAAATTTTAACCCTTGCAATTTTAATTTCGTAAAATTTAAACCCCTACAATATAATTTCTGTAATTGCTTAATTATTTAATTAATTACTTCGTTTAATTTTTGTAAATTCTAGTTTTTTCAAATTTGAAATTCTGAAATTTTGATTTCTGTCATTTTGAATTCTCTCAAATTTTAATTTCCGCGATTTTCATTTAATTATGTAACCATTATGGAAATTACAAATATAAGCGATCAAAACAGTTCATCTCAAACTTACGTGGCGGCTGAGTATTTCCCATTGTTTTAATACTTGGATTTTTCACTTAATTCTTCACTGCTTAATTTATACAACAATATTACAAGAAAATGCAAAGTAAAAACCAATAGTTTCTTGTAGTTCAAAAACTATTATGGGGAATATCTGTGTATGAGTTCAAAATCTTTAAAAAAAGAAGTATAAGTATAGAAAATCTCAATACTTAAATTCGTACACACCTAAAATTAAAACCTTCTGGGAATAATCGCATGGAACTCATGCAATGAGGTTGTGAAACTAATTCCAATAATTACTATGTATATATTGTATATTGTAAATGGAATAGACACAATACTTTAGAGATAAAATCGACGGATATAGTAAAATGAATGAGGGTATAATAATTATTGTTATCACATTCGGAATAAATTCCAACTATTACTAATATGTATATGCTGGATAGTAACCTACAGCAATAAAATCAACACGATGACAGATGAAGAAGGAGAATAATAAGAATCATATTCGGAATAAATTCCCATATGACCCCGATCAATTTACAATCCTCAAGTCAGTAGTAAATGGATGAGGGTGTATATATGTGTATATCGTATACGTATATATACGTGTGTTCATATAAGTATATAGTAAATTTTAATTAATATAATATCGTGTGAGAATGAGAACTCACGATTACAAAATAAAAAAAGTAACATATATAAGAGTTGACAATAATTCACGATGAGCAGAGAGGATGCCGATTATGACCGAGTCATAATTAATGTGTGTGTGCAACTGATATTTGTTATTGTAAGTATATAAATAATAATTATATAATGTGAACTGTGAACGAATGAAATCTGAGACAGTCGAAACCAGAAACCAATATTAAACCTTCTTCATGGAGACTCAAATACTCAACAAAACATAATTTAACAAACTGTCTTTCCTCCCGAAGGGACGAACAACAACAACAGCAAAAACTAAAAACTGTCTATATATACTAACATTCTTATTACATATGAGCACACGTATATATGTTAACGTTCCAGCTGAATTATATTTGTGAGAATGACAAACTACAAAAGTCAATATACTTAATTATATGTACATTGTACATAATGCACATTCTTACACATTAAATGTACAGTATATGTCGTCAGTGGAGATGACAAGAAGTGGGCTATCTCCATGTGCTGGCAAGTGAGACATCCTCCATCATTTTCAGTGCAACAGTGCAAGGTATGAGATAACTCCTATAGACTCCTATAGTATATTTACAATTGGCTTGAAAGTTGAAATTTTAAACACAAGCTCCTTCCGTTTTCAGTTTTTTTATAGCAATTTAAACGGCAGGATATCCCATCTTATTGCACTGAATTGATGGTGGATATCTTATCTTGCATTTTGGTTCACTTATGGACACTTTGCATCTCCACCGATGATGTAAGTAGTATATAAATAAATACCTTAATAAGTATACCATAGATGACAACAACAACACACAAATTAAATTAAATGAGTTCACACTGGTTGCTACAATACTTATTACATATATACATAACAAAAAACCAGCCAAAACTGTAACAAGGAAAGAAAAATTCTCAATTTAAGTATCTTCTTCCCCTTATTGTGGTATTATGTAATGCAATATAAGCTTAGTTATCCTTATATGTAGATATAATCCGAATATCATTGATCTTATTACTTATAAACATAGTATATAAATATCACATTTCTGTTCTTTGTTTTTACAAGATACACACCATAGTACAAGATAATCCCAATCCCAATTAAATAAAAATGCCGCTATGTCCCGTCAATACCAATTCCTCTTCCTCATTCCCATATACATATAGTATATGTAGTATCATCATTAATAAAATATATATTAATAAAGCATAATACCCAGACTTCCTGTCCTGATACAAGTCCACCGATATATTACTATACTAATGACTATGACCAGCAGCAGCTCTTTACACAATATCAATCCCCGACATGTACCAACCACAGTTATGCGGTAACTTCCGTCACTTAAATGAAACTCTTGTTCTTAAATGCTAATCATTATTTCGTGCTGAAATTAAAATTATTTAAAAATGGTCGAACGGATGAAATCATCGATGACAGAGTGAGCGTTTGCAGTAATTGTGTACATGGAATGAACGAGATGAACACTATTATATGTTGATATGTTGGTGTTGGTAGTAGAGCATGATGCGGATGATGAACACTTGTAACTTGCAATAAGATCAAGTGTGAAAGTAAATACAGTTTATATATTTGGAATCTATAAAAACTGTGCTGCAGATAAAAAGGCAGTGAAGCAACGGAGCAAAAAGGAAATGAAGCATAGATAAACAATGATGCAGCAGTATAAACGGAAAGCAGATTATAATATATAACACTCTTCGGTCAGTCTGCTGACAAGCAAAAGGCAAAAAGCGAAGCAATAAGCTCCAAGATCGTACTGCGAATGACTAAACTAAAAGCAAAAATCCTGATGCATCAACATTTAGCTTAAAAATAAGCAAAAATATAAGAAGTTAAGAAGCTGCAAGAGTTGTGAAATTAATCCCTCACCAATTAGCATTTCGTCGGGATCATGCGGAGCCACGGAGAGTCGGGTTAGGAGTCGGAAGAGCTGTGGGAGGATGTCCACATTTTCGGAGGTTCGACGGAAGGAGGGTAGACAGGACTTTCGGATCAATCCCCAAATCCTCATTAGAACTATCAGCTCTCGGAGGGTCCCGACAGCTTTCGAATCCCGGCATACTTCCCACTAAAAAAACGTGAAAACAGATGATATTTAATTATTATAATTTAATATTTTATTAATTGCATTTTAAAATGTCATGACTTCATAAAGATTTTCATGATTTAACTAAAATTCAAACTTTGTGGTTGCTAGGGTTGAAGTTTATTATTTAATTAAAATAAGAACCTCATAATTACAAAAAAAACTTACACCGGGAGCTCGCGAATGCCTTAAATCAGGTAACGTTGCTAGGAGCTTAAGTGCTAAATCAGCACACCATTGAAGAATTTGTTGCAGACTCTGAAGTGTGGACGGTTCTACTGTGTATTCCTTGGCTTCCGAATGTATTAACACTTGGTCGACATCAGACAAAGACTCTCCTTTTGAACTTAATAATGCTAAAAATAATAATACAAATTATCCATTAAGAAGTCCGATACTTGTGATTCTTTCAATAACTAAATTATCGCCGTCAGAACAAATACAATACTTAAAAAATAATTCACATTACCTGACAAAGCTTCAGCTGGACCTTTGTCCAAAGAGGATAGGCCACTTGGTCGGAGTAAGGCTTTTAGAGCTCCGGATACTAGATTTAAGGTGAGAAGTGTTTGCTGGTCATTGCTCCTCGCCAAGCCTCCGCATGCCAATCTGTTTTACGATTTAATTTAGTGATTTTTAAATAATTTTTAGCATTATTAAAATAATTCATTCATATTATTAATTACTAGTAGAACTTCATTTTACCTGTACAGAGCAGCCTTAACAACCAAGATCTTCACATTGTAATAGCACTGGACTGGGGGTGGCTGACGAGCAAAAGTTTCACTCAGTCGATCCACAATATTTTCTATAAGATTCTGCCTCACACACATCATCACATCCCAGGGATCACGGCCTCCGACCATGCTTAGCTCTATTAAGGATGTTGCGGTACCTACAGGAATAATTATTTCTTCTAATTAAATTTAATTATAAATAAACATAATAATTATTTACATTTTAAATTGATTTTCCTTCACATTTTTAGTATTAATTTCAACTAATCCTCCAGACTCACTTGCATCAATATTCGCATACATTCTGAACACACTAAAGGCGGAATGGGCATTAAGACCCACAAGAATGGAACCACTCCATGAAAATTGCATCGACACGAAAGTGTTCATCATAGGTGAGGTTCCATTCATTTTCATTTGCTTAGCTTCCGGAGGCTCGTCCCGTTCTCTTTTCATGGCGAAATTCATATTTCGCCCGTTTAGCATCCCCACCTGCAAGAAAGTATATAAAAGGGATTGTCAAAATTATTTTATTGTAATATTTCCAATTTCCAAACCAACTTCTATTTTATTATTATATTTAATAACAAAAAATTATATCATAATAAATAATAATTCATAACAAACCAAAATTCCCTACGAAAAGTATAAAATCAATTAAAAAGCACGCCACAATAATCATAAAAGAGTCCTTGAAATTTTACAATTTACACAATCACATCCTTATACATGTATGTATGTACTCATACTTAAGCACATAACTATGGATGTGCTTAAATGTGAAATAAAAGTACCGTTGAGCCAAATCCTGACCATAACAACACTACTGTACTTCAAATATATATTTTCATACATGCATATAACGCACACGACAAAAAAAGAAAAAAATATTAAAATGAAAAGTCAATGACATGATTAGTTTGATTTATTACTATACTACAGTAGTGTGAGGTTCGTTATATAGATCGGAATAAATTTCACTCTTGAGGTTAGTCAACCATGAAGGACACAAAGAGGATCACCGATGAAGGAGATGATGGTGATGACAAAATCTCAAAATACATAAACTCTAAAATGCATATATAAGTCCACATGGAGCTATAAATGAACTATATAGAAACTATTTCGCAATGCAATGGAAAGCACAAAAACTAAAAAGAACAATAGACGAAGAAAAAGAACAAAAAATAAAAGAGCACTAGATCGTGAATTCTTGTCTTCAAAGTGTCCACCGACACTATTAAACTAGATACGACACATGATACATACATCTCTCAACATACTGATGATGTACTCAAGTACTTTAAGAATATAATTTTAAAGTATATTTGAAAGTACAAGAGTCGACGAGCGACAGTTTTTCTATATATTTCTTACATAAAGATTTTTTCGATCTTTTTCCTTTTTTATTATTACAGTAGTATTGTGCGAGATTATGCATCGAAACTTCACAACCTTGTTAACTCGACAAAAACAGCTTTGCGGTGTTGTGATTTCAATGGTAAAAGCTTTAAAAGGTTAAAAAACATGAAAGGGGAAGGAAAAAGAGGTATGAAAAAGGTACTTTTGAGATACAAAATAGATTAAAAAGGTATTTTAAAGGTACAAAATAGATGACAAAAGTATTTTAAAGGTATGTAACATAGACTTAAAGGGTATTTTGAATGTATAAAATAGATGAAAAAGGTATTTGAAAGTATAAAATACATGACAAAAGTATTTTAAAGGTATGTAACATAGATGTAACTGGTATTTTGAAGGCATAAAATAGATCTAAAAGTTATACTGAAAGTATAAAATAGAAGAAAAAGGTATTTTTCAAAACGAATGGAAAATGAGGATTGAATAGGAAAAGAAAAAGCGACGCGTAGGGAAAAAGAACAATAAGAAGGAGAAGATCAAATGCGTGTATAGAATAATAAAAAGAATAATAGAAAAAGACGACAAGGAGTAAAAGTAATTGATTCTTTATCATATTATCATCTCGAAGTACGTTACCTGCTGTAAATTATCGTATCGCACCAGGTGAATGGTACCATTGCCAA
Source organism: Lipothrix lubbocki (assembly GCA_034696945.1). Lineage (NCBI taxonomy): Eukaryota > Metazoa > Arthropoda > Collembola > Symphypleona > Sminthuridae > Lipothrix > Lipothrix lubbocki. Next base: position 45,946 of record JAQGAK010000302.1, read on the forward strand.
GAGAAACTGCCACCAAAGGCTGTATCAAGGCGTTCACACTTTGATTATTGTAGCTGGGTTGCTGTTGTGGCTGATGTTGAGCGGATGACATCGACGACGCTGCGGTGGTAATGGGTAACGCAACAGTGCACAACTCTTCTACGCTGGAATTGAACTGAACTTGAGCTGACTGATTCCATCTCTGCAACAACAAACATATTATATAGATTTCAATGTTACTCAACACCTGTGTGAGTGAGACAAAGCGGTATATATTTTACATTTGTTTATACAGTGACTTCATGTGTGTCTCTATAAGTAAGTAGTAGTAGCTCTACTCTATAGTCTCCATTACTTTTATACACGGGGAAAGTTGTTTTTTGCATGAAAATTTAAAAAAACACCTTTATACTATCTTTTGTTGTATATAGTAATACATACTTTTTCCTTACGGTACTGAAACTTGAAACGAGATTTTAAAGTGTACACCCAAAAGATTACCCACGATGGGTTGCACGTACATCGACATTTTATATTATGCTTTCAGGATCATTAACTACATTGGAACGAAGAGCTTATTGTGACAGATACATATATGAACCGTATAAACATGACCTACAGGTACAGTATGATCATTAAATTTTTTGGAAGCCTGTACGAGAGTAGAACTTCAAAAACAGAGAATTGCAAAGACAAAAAAATCTTTTTAGCAGTTACAATACTGATCACCGCTTCACTACTGACATCTACATAAAGTAAAGAGAGGATAACAAAATACTGAAACTCACTAGACTTGATAATTTTTGACATTCATGCTTATAATTTAAAACTGACAATGAGCTTAAATGTAAAATGAACATAGTTTTTAATTAACAATTTTTTTCAATAGACTAATTTCATTACGTTTAATAAAAAAGCTTACGAATGTGGGAATAAGTTCATTAGTAGTGTGAAATCTTGCTTTTAAAACAACTGGTTGATTGACGAGCTCATAAAGGTAGAGAATACTGCTGTGGGTATCTTTGTTGTGCAGTGCGATTAGCAACACGTCGGGATTAGACCTACATCCGAACTTGACGGCAGTGATGTCGTGATCTGTGAATAATAATACATTATTAAAAATAAATTTTTATTTGTTAAAAAGATTTTATGTTGTTACTTGCTTGGAGTAACGAACGCGCATACTCTTATTCTAAAGGTAGTAACTGCAGATAGACGCGATTTTTAATAAAGAAAATATATTGCAGTAAAATTGTAAATAACTAATACCTGGAACATTCTGAAGAAACAATGATTGAGATGCAGTAACTTTTATTTCAGCCTTGTCACGACCACCAACTAATTTCACGCTAACCCGGTTAAGCTGTACGGGTTGCTTCACTTTGCTTCCGCTGCTGACTATGACTATGTTTCCATCTAATTTCAAGGTACAATTTGATTATTATTTTACAAATAAAAATATTAAATGGTTAAATTAAAATGTTTGAGGTAATAAGAATTTAAAATTTTATTTGTCATATATCGAGTATTTATATAATTATGTACTAACCTTTGGAATACGCCATATCCGTGCAAGTAATTCGATTCCGAATAGCAATGATCTTCTCCACACTTGTGGCAATCTTTGACGAATCATCCGAAGATCGAACGATAGCAGCCAACAAACCCGTGGCAGTCACAAGTAGACATCCATCTAAGGATTTGCCCCCAAAACCCTTTTTCGAAGGCATCTGACGGATATCGTACTTTTCACTGTACAACATGCTGTCAAGTTTGTCAGGGTTCAAGCAAACCTGATAAAGGCAATACATGAAGATAAATTATCAACCGCATAATCTACCCACTTTTTACAGAGTCTAACTTAACATTCTAAAATATCACAAATTAAAATATATGGGTCTTCTCCGAGAAACATCACCACCAATTCCGAATTGCTGTTGTTAAAAAATTTGTTACATGTAGATTATTGCTGTATGAAGTATACCTTTTTTGGAAACTGGAGCCAGCAGGAAGCAAGAATGGGCTCGCCCGGGAAAAGTCCTTCATAAACTAAAGACCATTTGTTCAACAAATTGTCCTGCATTTCGTAAATCTCCACAATCCCCACCTCAGTGGCAATAAGAAGTTGACCTTTGTTCGACCAATTTAAATTTGAAACCTCCACAGTACTGTTCTTTACCCTGTCAATTCCCAAATAATAAAACAAAATCATCCAATGGTTAAAAATACGGTTCTAAATTATATATTTTTTAAATGTTCTCATAAGATGTAAAACACCCACAAATAACAATCCCACGGTGTATTCAGGTCAGCAACGTAAACGTGAGTTCCGGAGGTCTCTGCCGCCAGCGAATTTGTTAATCTATTTGTTCTTTTTACGAGTAGGTCAGCGTGGGATGTGAAAGCTATTAGATTCTTCAAGGACAACGCACATGTGGCTTTCCCTTCGGATGATATCCTGCAAAATAATAATAATTAAAAAGATATTGTAATTTTATTAAAAAGTATTCAAACTACATTCTAAACAAATATTAATCCATTCTAACATCTAACCTCATAAATAAATGAATAATTATTATTAACATCACCGGCTTAATTCCTCAACATCCTAATTTGTACCCAATTACTCAAATAATCTTCTAACATAACTAATCTTCTAATTTTTGATTGCATAAATAATTTTCAAATCCAGTTTTTAGTTGAACAATTTTAATTTTAACCTTTTCGGCGTCTGTCGCCCGTCGCCGCCCGGGTAGCGCATTTCATAAAGGAGTTCCATGATGAAGAACAGTGCTCACGACAATGAAGCTCGCACTTTTATAAATTAGATTAAAATGATTATTTCATGAAAACGTTTTATGAGCTAATTAGTTCAACAAAATGTTAAATGAAAAAGGACATTTATTTATTTACTGACAAAAAGCACAGCATACAAATTTAGAATGAACAGTACAAAAAGATTAAATTCCGGTATTGTTTCAATGCAAAATCTATATTCCATTTAAAAGTTTACACGATTTTAATAATATTTGTCATTATTTTCGATGATTTTATGTGCTGTTTATTTATTTAATTAATTGTTAATTATTTATATCTATTTTGTGATATTGTGATTCTTGATTTGATTAGAAATTATTTTAGTTTGTCGTTTCCACTCGTGGGGGAATCAAAGCTTCGTGGAACTCTCCCACGTGACTTTCTGGCTGAAGCGCCAAATTTCAAAATTATTCAGGGGGCATTCTCGTGGTTCCGTCGTCTTAATGTCTTTTAAATGCATTTTGCCATTGTAAAATTCATTAATTCTTTTGCGTTCCTGCGATTCCTCTCGACGAGCGTTTCCATTGATGGTTTTGTACATTGTTGGAAGCTCTATTAAGCGACATTGTTGCGTGCGGTTTAATTGAAGGGCAAAAACGGCGAATAATACGTAAGAAGAGCAAAAACTGACCTCTGACCCGCCCTTCCCCCCAAAAAAATTGGGTCTATTTTGGCTGACGAGAGAACAGAATGAGCCTTGCCGATATTACGAAAGACCCGCAACTTCAGAGTTTCATTGAAATCGAAACACAGAAGCAACGTTTCCAGGTGATTTTAATAAAAATAAATTAAAAATTTATTTAAAAAAATTAGTTAAGTATATAATTTTATATTTAATAATTATTGTAATACAGATTAAATCATTAAAATTGAAAATAGTTGTTAGAGATTTTTGTCAAATAAATTGGAAATGTGAAATAAATATTGGAGATTAAATTTGTGAAATAAATAGTGGAGATTAAAGTACTTATGAAAGTTTAGTGATATTGTTAAATTAAATTGTGAACTTTATATTGTTGACTTAATTCAATTTTGTATTTATTCTGGTATATTTCAGCACCTCGTGCATGGACTGAATTCCCAGTGCTGGGACCTTTGCGTGGATAAACCCTCTCCGAGGCTGGATTCGAAGACCGAGACATGCCTGGTGAACTGTGTCCAGAGATTCATTGACACCACTAACTTCGTCGTTAATAGATTAGAAAAGAATCCGGGTCTGGGAGGATCACCAAGCACTGACTCCGAATTTTTGGCGTCTTAGTTGTATTAATACTCTTAAATGCTGTGTAGTGGAACATTACATGTAATTTGTGATTGTATCTATATTAGATTCAGAACATTTACGAAATAATTGTATCTATATTACTGTAGCCTATACCTAAACAGAATATTATTGTAGTTGATAATAATACTGATCAAATCGAAGTATTTTTAGATTAAAAAGATTTGATTAGAAAATAAGAGGATTAAAATAGCTTAAAAGTAAAAAATTAAAATGTTCTCCAGAGCCAAGTCGTTAGTTAAGAACCATTGGAAGAAGGTAGTTTACGGTGGAATTGCTGTACAAGTAGCATCGTACGGTCTGCGCTATGCCGCCAATAGATTGATGTCATACCAGGAAGAGCAGACGAAGGAAGTTTGGTTGAAGATGAAGAAAAGGGAGCATTTTGAGAGGACTTATTCGAATTCGGTGCAAACATTTGTGTCACTCCTGCCGGAGTTGAGGGAGACGATTGCCAAAAGTCTGAATGTGGAAGTCCTGACTGCGGCTCTGAAAGAGCGAGCAGCCAACAAGTTACAGATTTGGGAGGAAATGAAATGTATAGCGTTTAGCCGAGTCCTGGCTTCCATTTATGGATGTACTCTCCTCAACATTTTACTCCGAATCCAGTTGAGTGTCATTGGAGGTTACATGCTTCAAGATTCTTTCCCCGAAGATGCTGCTGGACATCCTTCAGGCGGCTTCAATGGAATTTCTAATTCCGTCGTAGATGCCCAACTTCAACATGACTACCTTTCTGTTGCTCATTATTTTGTCAAGGAAGGGATGCAACGACTGTGCAGCTACATTTATGAAAAGTGCAAAGCTGTGGTTGGGGAAATTTCCTTGAAGAGACGTCTCACTGTACAAGAGCTTGAACAAATCCTTTGGCATATTATAGATTTAATTCGACGGGACAACAACGAGTCTCAACCCTCCACTTCTGCCAGCAGAACTAATACTAGTTCACTAGGAAATTACTGGAAATACGTCTTCCCACCCGAAGTCTCAAAGCGCTACGACAATTTCAAGCATGTCGCGGACCCCGCCGCCGCTCCCGAAGAGTTCGAAGACATCCAGAAGCAGATTATGTGCGAGACCTTTGATCTACTCCAGTCCAGCGACGCCGCTTCTCTAATCACTTCCTTCGAAACACATGGAGTTAGTCATTTCTTGGATAGACTGGTGGATATAATTGCAGAGAGTCAGTCGTCATCATTATCGAATGGGGATTTGGGGACGTCCAATGGCTTGAATGATAGTATGTCGGAATCAACTATTATTTCTTCGGAGAGTGATCCCGCCATCAACTATAATCATCTCATTAGCGATGTCACCATTCCTCTAGCGAAGCTCATCCCCATTTTCAACTCTTTTGCTCCCAATAATCTGACGGAAATGGATCCATTTGTCTTAACAAGTATCCAAGCCGAGACTTTACGCGTGTTTGCTGCTAACATCTATGAATCCTTTAGCTCACCAATATCAGTTCCTCTTTAATAACAACACCTCCGTAATACATTAATGTGTTTTAATTATTAATGTAAAATTTTTCCTCTGGTTTTTATAACAGGTTTTTGCAGAAATAAAATACGTAAACAAATTACAAAAATTGTCTTTGATGACCTGAGGACTAATTGCGCCCGATGAAATTATATTACAGATCATCCTTGTTTTTAAGAGCGTTCTTCATTCTCCACAAGAAGAATACTTATGAGTATGAGTACATAAACATCTGAAGATGAACCTTTCTCAATTATTCTTAAAATGGTGCGAAGCCCAAATGAAACATTTGATTTTTATAAGGTAGTTGAAGGTGAAATCAGATTATAGAGGATTCTTTGAACGAGTCAATTATTGTAATAAGAATTGCTGTTGAATACTTTACTACGCAAGGAGTGTTAAATAATTACAAGATAACAAGAATCTACTTTAGTGAAGAATTACAAGGGCCTAATTTCTAAATAATTAAATATTTATAATACAATAATCATTGTGAGCATGACATCAAATAGTTTGTCAGAGATGAACGGAAATAAGATTATTTTAGTGACTCTACAGTTTTTATGTAATTTTTGTAGCAATTTATCGATTTTGCTTAGTGTTCGTCCTTCCATTCCTACTAAAAATATATGACATAAATGAGGATTTACCGTGTAAAAATCATAGTGTCAATTATATTAAAAGAGTATAATATATATAAGAGCGATTGCAAAAGTCTGGCCTGAAGGTCTGAACAAACATTTTATCGCAAAATATGTTTATCGAGTTTTTGATAAAAAAGATATTAAGGAAGGTTGTTGGGATTAGGCTCAATAAATGGAAATTGTTCATGCAGAAATTAATCATAACTACTTGAACATCTGCATAAAAGTAAAATCCTTAATAGGTTATTTTACAAAGCCCATCACCGTAACATAACATGTGTGTGACATTTAAGCTGTCAGGACGTAAATGCTCATTGCCAAAAACAACAATTCATTTATACGTTTACGGTTACGTACCACGGTTAAAAGCAGAGGAGAGACAAAAAGAGTATCGGGGAAAAGAGAGAGAGAGGGACGAGGAGGCTTTGGTTTGGATTTGTTTGGTTAAAGTTGAGATTAATACATTACGAGTCTGAACAACGTCGGGGTTCATTCATATACTGCTTAGTTATGAAATTCTTTGCAGTGTTTTTTGACAAGGGAATGTGTGAGCATAATGTCATTTGATGGGTTTCGTTTGCATTGCCGCATATGAGGTATCAAGGTTTGTAAACATTTTCTGCAAAAAGTACAGCTATGCATCGAACGCACATGTTCCTTGGCCACATCACTGGATTGAAATTCATCCTCACAAGCAACACTTTGTATTTGACATTTTTATTACCAAACGAAATTCCTGGAATATAAAAAGTAATTATCAGGCCCGGCCAAATTAAGATTTTAGAACTATCAGATTAAAATTACTGGGTGATTTTATTTACCAATTGCAAGCTGATAGTTATTCTTGCTAATTTGTAGAAACGCCACATCATTCGAAGTATATTTACCTATACCCACATGAAAGTCAACATTTTATTCAATCCTTGGAGCATATTTGTAAAAAGATTAAAAATCAACATTTATACATAACTACTTATTGTCAATATAATAAACATTTAATGTATTTTCATTAATATCGATAAACAAATGACTGCAAAGATTAGTACTTTTACTTACTTCTTCCGTTTGTTAGTAGTTCCTGCTCGTTTTGAGGTTGTTTTACTGTCCTATCAACATCTGGAATTGAATGTAAAGCAGTATTTGGTTGGATATTAGGATTTTTGTGCGTCTCTGCCGTAGGGTTCCGAGACGTCCCGATATGGCGGGAACAATCATCGGCAACCCAATTACCTAATTTTAAAAGTTAGAAGAGAAAGGAGCTTCTCTTGATGGAGCGTCCACCACGACTTTCAAAGATTTGGGAGTTGAGAAATTCCACTCAGGCACTACAGTCTTTTTAATCACAACTGGCCTGTTCGCCGCTAGAGAGAATAAGGCCTAAGATTTCTAGATGGGAAACAATTAGTATACTATTATTAGTGCTCAGGACTTATGCGTGTTTCTGGCATTCGAACTCCAATTATGGTCGCATTTCTGAGTGTTCAGCCCGTCAAATGGTCTAATTTTCCGGTTTTTGCAGAATTTGACTGCTTCAAATTCGACCAGGAGCAGTAATTTGATTTAAACGTTGGGGCGAGTTCAGGCTTGAAGGTTGTCTGGCTTGCTTGGTTATTAGAGCCGTAAAAATTCCAGATTTTGGGCGGTCACAGGATCTGAAAGGGGTCGGCCTAAGGATACGATAAAGGAGTGTTTGCGTACCAATATTTCAACATATTTTGCAAACAGCTCCTCACGGATGTGAAAGGCTCGCGTGAAAACATTCATAGGACCTTCGTTATGTGCCGCACTCGAAAAAATATATTGCATATCTTGGTAGTCTCTTTTTCCCCGATCCTGGGCCAATATGTGGAACAAATTGCTGTGGCGTCCGTTGAAGATGAGGACAATGGACCTTTCATTTAAAAAAAAATACTGTGCCCAAGTCTTTGGTGTGATATCCAGGTCTAGAATAATATAGTTTCAGTGGTATTTACGATGAATGGTCCGAAGTAAGTGCACACGTGTACTTGGAGATACTTGATCATGGGAGGGTTTAGTCAATGTGGAATCTGCAAATTTAAAATTGTTGCAAAGATTATTACGAACATAGGAACAAAAATTGATACAAAATCATACCAAAGTTGATACAAAATTAAATACAAAATTTCATACAAAAATGATACAAAAATTGATACAAACATTTATGCAAAAGTTGATACAAGCATTGATACAAACATTGATACAGAAATTGATACAAAAATTATTTCAAAAGTTAATTTAAAAATAATAATAAATAATAGTAATAAATACTAATAACTAATAATAAATAATAATAAATAATAATAAATACTAATAACTAATAATAAATACTAATAACTAATAATAAATACTAATAACTAATAATAAATACTAATAATAAATAATAAAAAAAAAATTATGCCCATCTATGGTACTTCATATAAATAGCATAGGCATTTCCCAACACTACGGACTACTGTCCGCCAAGTTGACGTCTTGACGTGTCGTTTTAAAATGAAAGTAAATTTTAAAATTCTTCTTTAAACTTGAAACGTTAAAATTGCTAATATACATATGATTTAATATGTTTCATAGGAGGAGACCTTAACCGTTGACACCCGTGTCTCGGTTTTCGAAGATTTTTAAAAATATTCCAGGCGAAACCTTTTGAATTCACGACCAGAGTATAAATTGTAATAATATGCATATGAGTTTAAACGCGTACGCACATTACCCCTCCCATCTGCATCGCCAATCATGAAGCAATGTATGAATGTTTCCTATACAGGCAAGAAGACCATAAATGGACGTGAAATTCCGTTTGCTTTATGCTTACTCACATATCAGAAAGTACAGTCGATGGCAAAATTCTCCGCCCTGCTCACAGTGTGTGGCTGTCAAGTACATCGTCGGCGGAGTGTTGGAAAGTACCAACTTTTGTGTGAAAGCTATACACTTTGGTCCTTTGGGAGCTCTAATTCGTTGAAAGGAGTCCAAACGGCCATTAATACTTATACGGCCCTCGGACAGGACAAGGCAAATATCATTTGGGCAGAGTGTGTATAACTCCCAAAAGAGCCGTTCGGCTTTCAACTTTTTCCTCTCGCTCGCTCCGCCGTCTCGTGTGTTCTGTCTTCTTGTTATATGTCATCGTCATAAAAGGCAAAAAGGCTGAGCAGTTCAGTGGACATTGGAATTTTGAGTCATTGAATTGCAATCCATTCCGTTCTTATTATATTCCTTTCTCCCATTCTCTCTCTCTCCACTGCTGCAAAATTATATTTATTATTAAATATTTGCAAGCCACAGTAACGTCGACAGGGTGTGGAGGTAATTTATTCGATATTATTCAATTTAATTCTAAATTCGATTGTGTCTATTTAATTTCATTACTACAATTCTGTCTGCTTTTTATCCTTTAAAGGCATAATAGTGGAATAACTTTAAAAACTATTTTTAAATTGTTCGGGATTAATGTTTTTCTAAATTAATTTGTGTGATTTAATTTTGCCCACGGATTAGCTAATCATTTAATATGGGTTCCAATTACACGGACGACGAATTTCTGGAAACATTCCAGCTGTTTGACAATCGCGGAGATGGGAAAATCCAAGTTAATCAAGTGGGAGATGTTTTAAGGGCCTTGGGTCAGAATCCGACGGAGGGGGATGTCAAAAAATTAACGCATCAACATAGACCAGGTAATTATTTTTGTTTATTTAAAATAAATTTTGTAGGGTATTTATTTGTTTATTTTGTGGAATTTGCGCATGTTTCTGGTACATCAAAAGTTGTGAATTGGATTTTTGATAGTTTCTGGATCAAATTTTGTGTAGTACAAATTTTTATATATTTTAAAATAATATTGTTGTTTGATGTACGAGTGCTATATAGAGAGTGGTAATAATTGGTTTGTTGGTTTGGATTTGGAATTTCCAGAAGAGCGTATCAGTTTTGAGACCTTCCTCCCCATTTATTCGACCATTACCAAAAACCGAAACAACGACACTGCGGAGGATTTCATTGAGGGATTGAGGCATTTTGACAAGGACGGCAATGGCTACATTTCTTCAGCGGAACTCCGTCATTTACTAACTACTTTGGGTGAATTTCTTTGATTGAGCTAAATTCTTGATTAGGGAATAGAAGAGAATGTAGTCTTAAATAAGATAATTTAAAAATTCGAAGGATTAATAATACGATAGCTACGGAGTCAAACATGTAAATAATTGCTTTGAAAAAATATTTTAATAGCTATTTCTTCATTGGATAATTATTCAATCAAAGAAATTGGTGTGCAATTATTATTAAAGTCAAGCTTTGAGTAAAATGTATTTACTTTCTGATCGTGATTGTGTAGGTATCTAAGTCTGAAGTTTGGCTTGTGTAGTTGTGCATGTGTGCTATTTTTATCGTATTACGTAAAAAAAACAAAGTGATGATTGTTCATTGTCAGGAAATTGATTACGTAATGCTGTTTAAACAAATGAAGCACTAAAGTGTGACACTAACTGCTAATGATTTGATGACCGCATGTTTTAAACATTGTGTTTCTTTGTGTAAATCTATTTCAGGAGAAAAACTGACAGATGAGGAAGTGGAGCAGTTGTTGGCGGGTCATGAAGACTCGCAAGGAAATGTCCATTACGAAGAATTTGTCCGAGCCGTGATGAATGGTTGATTGAGAGGGGGGAGAATTCATCGAAATTCCAGATTTAATAATAATAAAAAATAAATAATAATTACTTTTTAATGCTCTGAAACCATCGAAGTAATTGTACGTCTGTAAATTAATATACTAACATCAATATTCTTAACTATACTAGTAGTAGTTAGTAGTATTAAAAAATATCATTCGGTGGTACGAGTACGAGTAATTGCTATTAACATTTTTGTTTAATGATGATGTACTTATCGTCACGCCGGGTAATATGTAACTGGCGAGTGTAGATTAATAAGTATTATTAACTTATAAATTATATATTGAACCATATATAAATCTATATATTCTACATATATTGTATAACAAAATATAATCAAACTTCAAAATATTAAGGAAAGGAATCATTCCTCTGTACCATATAGTAATAATATTATATATGTAGGTTCGATACCTGTGTATAGTAACTTACAGTATAAAAAAGAAGCCAATAATAAAATCTTGTAACTTTTCATTTGCAAGTAATTTTGCCATGATTTCTTTCTCGGTTCAAAAATACATTTAATATGGAAACCAGAAACCTACATATGCTGTATCATGGATAGTGAATAGTAGTTAATCTAATAGTTAATTTAGATAATAATAATAGTTATTCATTCGCATGCGTTCTCGATGCCGATGCCTGCATAAATATTTATTCATTTATAGGTGATCCAATAATTTATGAATTTATTTACTTTCGAAGATTGTATTTCTTTATTTGCAAGAGTTGTAATATTTTTACAATAATAATAATTCTTTTATCAGCTTAAAGCAAAAAAAAGGTAGGCCAAGTATTTGTAATAACAAGTTGAATTTGTTATTTTATTATTTATTCCTAATAGTATCAGTAATCCAATCCACAAAGGAAGTCACACGTGCATAAACTCCGGGGTAACCCGGTTCGGCACACCGGAATCCAAAGGACACCACACCGATGAGAATGTAGCGATTTCCGGGCTGTGGCATCATCAATGGCCCACCGGAATCGCCCTGCAAAATAAATTATTATTAATAATTAATAAAAAAAATATTCTCAAAAAATATTTATTTAAAGCTCTAGAGCGTTTTAAAGATTTTCAACGATATTGAGAAGCAGGGAATAAGGTTATCTGTCATTCATAAATATGAAATACTTGAATAAAAATTAACCAAGGTACTTATAAGAAGAAACTGAAGGAAGAAATTAATAAGAAAAATTTAAGTAATAAATGAAATTTTAAAGGTAATTGTTAAATAATCATTAAATTATTAATTTACAACTATCTGTACTATACTACAATTATTTTTAATAAGAAAAAATTACCTGACAAGCATCCTTTCCACCACGAGCGTAGCCCGCACAAAGATTATTCTCATCGACTTGTGACCCCTTGAACTGTTTATATTTTTCTATGCAGGCAGAGTTGGAGGTCACTGGGATTTGAACCTCTCGTAGTGTCACACTAGTTGCTCCATCTAAATAAATCAGTTAATTTATTATAATTAAAAGTTCATTAGAAATCGATTTAATCAATGAAAAATACAATATTATTATCAAATAAATTGTTATTGCGATGACAATTTTTAGTAAATTAAATCATAAAATTAAATTTTTATTGCAATTAATTAAATAATTTCATCAACTTACTAAACTGAATAGCTCCCCACCCTGCCACAAAAGGCATGTTGCTTTCGTAAGTGTCACTTCTTTGCTGTGGAGTTATTGGTAAGCAAATTGGATGGACGAGTACTGAAATGTAGGGAAATGATATTAATTTGATTTTTAAAATTTGAATACATAAATATAGAAATTATTGTTATTTCTGTATTTATTTAATTCAAAAATGATATTTTATTTATTTAATAGTAATTTATAAAATTGCTACAATCAAGTATGTATATCAACATTAAAAATGCATTTGGGGTACTGTGAGAATATTTGTATTAAATTTTTGTCCTATATTTTTATCCTTAATTTTTGTATTGAATTTTTGTATTAAATGTTTGTATTAAATTTTTGTATTACTCAGCATTCCATTTTAAAAATATTTTTATCGTTGGACTTACAAGAAAGAGGCACTTTGTTCGCCAGCCGTATGACAGCAATATCATTTTGAAAGGTGGTCGGATTGTAATTGGGATTTTTAATGATTTCTGCCACTGGCACATCAATTGGTGTCACGCCATCATCATCTTTATAGAGATTCAAGTCGCCGAATCTGATAATAACCCTGTATTAAATATAAAAGCATATAATTATATGTAGTGTAGGTACTTATATATGCCTTATATGCATAATCATTGCACATATTTCAAACCCTTTTTGCAGATGAGATACCAAGAAATCATCTTTCACTTCTAAAAGCAAACAATCGATCACCACCCCATGCCGTGCTGATGGGAGGATTGATTAGCCGAAAGGGAAACAGTTAAACACGGCGTATATAGTAAATAAATGTAATGTAAATACCTAAAGTGCGGCACTACGTCCATATTAATTAACGAAAACCTTTCTACAACAATATTTCTGACATCTTGACTTATAAGGAGATGAAATAGTATCTTATTACACTACAGTACGTAAGAAAACTTTTATAGATTTGTTCTTATTAAGTGTTCGACGTTTAAACAATAGTAATTTCTTGGGTGTCATTAAGGCATATAGGGAAATATTAAACTATGTACTATGAATGACTATTTCTAAAATTAAAATTGCGAGTATCATTTCTAGAAATTAATTTTTAAATTACTAATATTTAGTTTTTATATTTAATATTTTAATTATAATTAATATTATTATTTTAAAAAGTCCCGAGCGCTTCTCCTTACAAATCATTCCTGTTGTGAACGCAGTGGGACGCGGTGACCACGTGTTGATCCGACACTAGAGCGCCGCCGCACAGGAAATTCACGCCACCGGTGTCCGCGTCTTTGTAGCCAAGCGCAGCTATCCAGGGCCAAGCGCCTGTACACATTTTTTAAAATATCCAATTTGTCACAATAATTTTGAAAACACAATTGATTAATACACTTTTAAATTATTGAAGAATTTACCAAATAAAAAAATTAGAATTAAAAAATATAAAAGATGATATATTAAAAGTATACCACAATGCCCCGTAATTACCTTTCTCAGAATCATATCCACCAACAATCCTCCTATGAGTAGCATTGCTAAATCCGCACTCAATGTTCGTTCCCGGAACGGTCGGCACATTTCGATTGTCAACTTGAGGTGCGGGAGGTGGTTTGGGAGTCGCGGCGCTGCTCGGTTTAGGGGGGAATAGTGTAGCGCCACCACCCACGGGATTTGATGTTGTTGGTTTGGGCGTAACTGGCGCTGGTGGTGGTAATGGTTTAGCTGAGATTAATTAATAAAATTATATTTAATATAATAACAATAATTATTATCAATATATTATAATTATATTAATAATGTAATAACAATATTTATTATTGTTATTACATTAAATCAATATATTTATAAGAATTAAGTCAATCAAAATCATGTTTCATCAATTTCATCAAGAATTTTTTCAAGAGGTTGTGAATGTTGCGAGGTAGAAATAATCATGGCCAATAATCAATAATAATATTCATTAAATAAATATTAATATCATCACCAGTAATAATAATAACATCATCCGTAATAATGGCATTAAAAATTATTATTAAAGTTCCTGAAGTTGTGAATGTGAACCCGTTTTGGAGTGATCCTGGCTGTGGAGCGGTGATTGAAAATTAATTTTTAGAAATATTTACACAATTTTTAAATGGAGCATATAAAGTTTAAACAGGCAATAGCTTCATAATTTGCACATTTAGCCAGTTGAATGAACGTATGGTGATGATGAGTAAAAAGACAAACAGAAATAAATATAAAACAAAGACAAATGTACATCACACAAGTAAAACATATATAGTGAACTTAGTGAAGTAAAGGAAAAGGCTCCTAATAATATGGTACAAGTTCAACATAAAATATTTACAACAACAACAACCGCAACATGAACAACCACAAAAATAATATTCATGAAACCAAAAGTCAACGCAGCATAGCATAAATCAACATTTAGATGCAAAACATAAATAAGTGGTGAGAATAATAATTTTAGAGTGTGTAAAAATAAGCAAAAAACAGGTGTCCGCATTAATTAAAAAAATATTTATGAGCTATGCTAATGAATGAGAATAAAATAAATACTTCCTTTGAGGAAGTTACAGAAGAAGAAAAGAAAATAATATCATTAGTTGTTTAAAGCATCGATAGATGTCTACGCTGCGGGGATAGAGGACACGAAAACATGACTGACATTACAGACAAAACAGAACATTGAAGGCTTCTAAAATACTTTACCGTTCACATTTCCACCACCTCCGAACCCTCCACCGCCATTATTCCCGCCGTTGTTAAAGCCGCCACCATTAAATCCGCCACCGTTATTTCCATTATTGCCAAATCCGCCACCGTTATTCCCACTGTTGCCAAATCCGCCACCGTTATTCCCACTGTTGTCAAATCCGCCACCGTTATTCCCACTGTTGCCAAATCCGCCACCGTTATTCCCGCCGTTGTTAAATCCGCCAGCATTATTTCCATTGTTGCCAAATCCACCGCCGTTATTTGCATTGTTGCCACCATTAAATCCTCCATTACTATTGCCTCCACCGAAGCCACCGCCATTATTGCCACTTCCAAATCCTCCGCCAGTGTTCCCTCCACCGAACCCGCCTCCACTATTATTTCCTCCACCGAACCCTCCTCCGCCATTATTATTTCCTTTATTCCCTCCAAAACCTCCACCATTATTTCCGTTTCCTCCGCCAAAACCTCCGCCGTTATTGCCATTACCCGTCGTCGTCCCAAAATTGCCACCATTGTTTCCATTTCCACCTCCAAAGTTTCCACCGTTATTGCCACCCCCTGAACCAGGGAAATTCCCTCCATTATTGCCACCACCGGAGCCCGGGAAATTCCCGCCATTATTGCCACCGCCAGTGCCAGGGAAATTTCCACCATTATTGCCACCTCCAGTGCCTGGGAAATTATTATTTCCACCAAAGTTGCCCCCATCCCCACCCCCGAAGTTGCCTCCATTATTGTTGTTGAAGTTGCCATTATTGCCGGGGCAGCAAACCATTGGGCCGAAATTAGTTTGACCGCAAATGGACCTTCGGATAATCCGATTGGCTTGAGAAGGTGGTCTAGTCTGAAGGATTTCATTAAGTGGGTCACAATCTCTCAATCGAATACAAGTTCCGGGCTCATTTCGGAACGTTTGGCAATTTCTGTTGTTTCGTGGAGGTTGAGGCTGAGGTCGATTTTGTCCTTGTAAGAGAGGAGTCAGAAATTGATTAACGAGGCTGCCAAGTTGTTGTGGAATGTTTCCAAGACCATTTATTTGGAATGGAAATTGCTGTCTGGAAAACTGTTCTGTGTTTGTACCTGGTTGGTTCGGATTCGACGGTGACGGGGGTTGCGGCCGCGGTGCTGGTCGAGGGTTGTCTTCTTCGAAAACCACTGGAATGTTCAAAGAACACAAACCGGGAAATGAGTTCAAATGTTATTTATTTTTATTTTATTCATTTATTCCTTTATTATTATTTTATTTATTTACTTTTTAATTTCTATTTCATGTCTTTATTTTGGTTAATTTATTTAATTATTTTTATATTTTTAATGTTATTAAATTAGTTAAATTATTAATTTTAATAATTTACTTAAAAATATAATAATAATTCAATTCAAACATCTAATTTAATAATTTTATATGTGCATATACATAAATACATTATGTTCGAAGAAAACAAGTTGAATTTTATCCACAAGGCAAAATAATTATTATAACACGTACAGATAGATACATACATATTCCGGTTGAAAGCTCTCGAGAGCAAAATCAATAAAACTCCATAAAATCTCACCTTGGGCATTGACTATGAAGCCCAGCAACAGAAGGGCAAGAGTTGCTCTGAGGATCGCCATCTCATCCGTTTAAACGTAAAGCTTTTATTATTTTCCCGTCCTGTGTCAATCCAAATCGTAAATCTTCAATATATTGATATGTACATATGGAGCAATCAAGTACAGAATAAAAATTGCTCTCTTCTCACACTCACACTGCAAACACTTTTGCTAATCTTAAGTCAACATGTATTAGCACAACTTATAGGTACCAAGTTTAATATCTTGAACGAGATATTTGTTCACTTCACTGACAATTAATAAAAGCACTTCTTTTTTTGCTATTTTAAGATCCGCAAATATTAAACTTACGTGCTACTCAAATATTTGCACAAATCCAGATTTGTCACTTAACCGGATAAAAATTTGCTTCCAAGAAGAACTAATTTACTTGAGTTTCAATATCATAAGTGGTTTAATGGACAGATAAAATTTTGTATTAAAATACTCGCGTCAGGGTTTGAATATTCACAGAAAATACAATACACAGGCTAGAAAATATACAATACGACGTACAATAAATATGCACGATAAGATAAAAAAAAATCTAAGGGAAAAAATAAAAATTACACTAACAAAATAAAATAAACATGAAAAAAAAAATAGAATACACACACGAAAAGAATATTCCTCACGCCTTTTCAGCTCAATTTATAATTACACAATCAGGCTGCCAGCGTATTTATTAGGCTGTCCAGATTTCGCACAGCAAGAGGTCCAGCGATGAACTGGTGAAGCCGCAGAGCTTCTATAAACTTTATTTTAGCTCTTCTTTTGCAATGCTCTGCTATGTGGTCTGTTGGGGAAAATCTTGCAAAAAGTTGTAAACAGCATGGAATAAAAAATAATGATAGGTGTTGGTTGATGTCATCTCTCATGGACCATGGACTGCAAGTATATACGTATAGGATTTTATGTTATGTTCATAAACACGTTAAGCACATGTACACGTTAAAGGTATGAGAAAAAAATCATCCCTATATACATTTGCACAAAATATTAAGTGTGCCATATAGCATTCATCCTTCAGCATTAAAAAATACCTTAATTCCAGATCCTGTCTCATCTCATAATAATATAAGAAAGAATAATAATAATACATGAATTTCATCTTCCACGAAGCTGTCCATGAGGAAGACACCTTACGTCATAAATTTTCTTAAAATCGGTGTGTGAACAATGGTGTACAGAGAGTTAATTGTTTGTAAAAATAAAATACACCCTAAAGGAAATTACCCATATGTACATATACATGCATTTACATAGACTGAAGGTATAGAGATATGGATTTTTGATGGAAATTAACAATAAAGGACAATTAAGATGCTATTGTTTGTATTTATATTTATATGTTTTTGGTATATAAACAAATTCGTAGAACTTATATATTACGCCTTGTGTACCCTATAACTGCTGTCTGCTATTGATGTCGATGCGGAATTGTATGTACCTATATGAACACACATGCTCTTGCTTAAGGTATATTTGAAGGGTAAGATTTTTATACTTAGGTTTAGGTATAAGTGAGTAAATACTCGCAATTCCCTCGGGCTTCCCTAATCTTTTCCCACTGAAGGTTAGTTTTTAAGGATGGATAATTAGACAGATAGATCTCTTCTCTGCTCTCATCACGTACTTCTGTCCATCATGTGAATTATTATATGAGATGTACATAACTAAAGTACACATATACCTACGATGCATTACTTCAACGTCCTTAACACCTGCCTGCATATGAGTTCACGTTCAATAACGT
Source organism: Lipothrix lubbocki (assembly GCA_034696945.1). Classification (NCBI taxonomy): domain Eukaryota; kingdom Metazoa; phylum Arthropoda; class Collembola; order Symphypleona; family Sminthuridae; genus Lipothrix; species Lipothrix lubbocki. Next base: position 64,549 of record JAQGAK010000302.1, read on the forward strand.
CATTCTCAGCATTTTGGCCGTGCTTATTAAGTATAGAGTAATTTGTTATTTTCATTATTATATTAGCACTCTGATTTAATTTGCAAAATCCTTTTTGCATTCTCAGTAAAGGTGTGCATTAGGCAAAATAAAGTTCATATGAATATTCACGAAAGTATATCGGCGTTGATGAGGCAAATGTAACTATCTCCACAGTAGCTAAAACGCATGAATGATCCGGCTCGAAGGACCGAATTTGTATTTAAATACATAGGATTTACCTGTCATATCTTCAACATAGTGAATTAACGCTGTACAGCATATATTATGGTCGTTGAAGAGGCAAATATAACTATCTACACAGTTGCTAAAACACATGAATGATTATACGGTTACAGGAAATTTCAAAAATATTCCAATACAAAACTGATGACTATTTCGTTTAAAAGCATGGCCGATTTGTTTACATTGTCATCAGTATAGCGCATTTATACGGCAAAAGCAAGATCCCGCTGCTGCTTTGGAAAACTACTGCTTAGTCTTATATGCGTTTAGTAATGTGGAAAAATATTCCAGCAGTTTCTACCGCTTATGTGTCTTTGCACGATGGTAAATAAACAGAGATAGTTACTTTTGCATTCCAAACTTTAAAAATAATATTTGGATGATGTGGTCATTCTTGTATTTTAGCAACTGTGAAGATAGTTGTATTTGCCTCTTCAACGACATGGGTTGAATGCTATGTATAAGAGACAAGAGACAATTACTATATAGTGGCATGACACACGTCTGTTCATCTGTTGTGGAACAGATAGAGACAAAAGGATGGTAAATTGGCTGGACACTTGGACAGAAATAACAAGTAAAAGATACACATAATATACATACATACATATATAAAATATACATAATACATGCAGAAATTCTAATGCCATACAAATAATTTAGTTATACTGAACTTATGCATTCAGGCAAGCATGATCTTCCAGTTGATGGTCATTTTTCCTAAAAGGCGATGACAAGCATAAATATTTATCTATAAACCTTCCGTCGAGAGGAACATTTTTCCCAATATCAATGAAATCTAAGTGTTAAGTAAAAAAAATCGAATCCATTTAAATACAGGAGTCATTCGCTCACATCACCACCGTGAATTTACCCATTTGATCCTTCAAGTCCGCATTAAATATTCTGCCGTCGCGTTTCCTTTGCAAGTCCTATGTACTGTATGTGTATTGTTATATAGTTTTGTTCTGACTTGTCATTGTTATTTATCTTGTGTCTAACAAGCTCATTTAGATTTTGGTTCATTTAATAATGTTAAATTACATTTTTGCATACATGCAGACTTTATGGTACAATAAGATTTCGATATGCATGCAGGTACTTTGATTTTGCAGTGGCATTGTCATCAATTACTTATTCAAGTTGACGGTCATTCTCATTTCAGGTGCCAAAACCCAAACATGTTGAAAATTATAAATCAGGAGTACATATATAGTTGCATGGTTGTAATTAGTAATGCTTCGTGGTCTACAATACAAATTATATAATATGATAGTCCAATATGAGTATATGGTGGACGGACGGGGAAGAGAACTGAAAGAAATGGCTTTATTCGGACAATTTATCAAAATACAAGTCAACATACAATCGAATTAAAATAACTAATGCGCCAATTATTTAGCCTTGTATTTGTGCATTTAGGTGGAACGAGACGAGTGTGATTAGAAGGAAATTCCTTGTACTTAACCTATAGCAGACGATTCTGATTTTCTCATTTTTCCTCAACTTCCCTCGGGAAATCCTGTGGGTCAGTGGTTACGAATTTTTACAATTCATGCTCATTTAAAGGTTTATATGTGTGCAATGGCAAAATACATTGTATTGTGTACCTAGCATATTACTAACTATTGTGCAACTTTAGGTGGAAATATAGGTGTTGGTATAAGTACTTTACATTGTAAACATAAACTGTGTGCAAATAACAAATTAATTGCATAACGTTGCTAATGTAATAATTACTGTAATCACTAAAATTTAAGCTTGAATGGACATGTTGAAACCATCCAAACCCAATTGTTTACAATACAACTGCGTGTAATCCGGATGAATTCAATGTGCTCGATTTTTGTTATTTTCGGGGAACAATAAATGAAGCTAAAAAATCACAAAATAAATAATACGCACGTATTTATAAGATATGTAGTAAAATATACTAAATTAATACTGGAATTATTACAATTGATTTTTGCGCACGGATAAATATTAATTACCTATTAATTAAAATTATTTACCTAATTAAAAAAATTGTTACCAGTTCGAATTTTAATAGTTAATTTTTTTTTAAATAATTAATATAGTTAAAATCTTATCAGTTTACTTTAATTAAAAAAAATAATTAAAACTTAATTCGTTTTAAAATAATGATAATAAAAATTTTAAGGTTCTAATAATATAATTTCAATTAAAAAATAATTGCTAATTGAAAAGTTCGTTAAAAGTATCAATAATTCAAAAATAATCAAACTTTATATAATAATTATTTATAGAAATTAAGCAGCAATATACTTTAGTTAATAAAAAAGTTGAGATTGAATATTGGCCGTTGTTTTACACTATTTTACAGAGTTATTCCTACGATTATGACTGCTGAAAATTTTAAAGTTGAATTTGAATTTAATAAAAAATATCTGTTTATATCTGAAAAAATAATCAACCAATAAACCTCACTGCGGAAAATGTGGGGTGTCATTATGTATTTTATACTACGTGGAAATATAGTTTCTCTCCTGTATTTTCTTTGATTTTGTGTGTGTGCAAATAATAGTATTTATGTACTATTATTATTACTATGATTTTATCCTACAGGCACCAGATCACAATCGCAAGCCACACCACCCATTCCGTCTTTACATAACGTGTAACAAATGCTCATCTTCTCCTCCTGCAGCCCTATCCCGACTCCTGGAAATACTCTTTGGGTGGTTGTCGCAGGCTCTTTTAATTTTCCATCCACATCTTCTTTGTGGGAGTTACTGCTCTGTATCCCTAGGGTTCGGGTCCGGGGATGTAAAACGGGATGGGAATTCTGGAGAATTCGGGAGCGGGTTCCTGCTCGTCCATGAGCTGTTGGAGGAGATGCTCCAAATGACTTTCCTATCGAATTTCCATTTGGGTCAAGGACTGAATGCCCTGCTTTAGACTCTTTTGGAACCACGGGTGAGGAAGTTACCACGGAAGAAGTTCCGGCGAGCAAAAGGAACATCGAGGGTGCCAGGATAATCAATATTAAGGTTGGGGTCACCGAAATCCTTGGCAGGGAAGGTATCGAGCGGTACAGGAAGGCCATCTAAATAGGACATCAAAATTAGAAATGACTTTAGTACTTTCTGGAATGTTTATAAGTCCCGCTAAAATTTTAATAAATTCTGGGATCATTTTAATATATCTGGAGTAAATGTAATAAATTCTGCGACAATTATACTAAATTCCAAAATAGTTTTACTAAATTCTGCGACAATTGTACTAAATTCCAAGCTAATTTTACTAAATTCTGCGACATTTTAATTAAATTTTAAGATAATTTTACTAAATTCTGTGACAATAGTACTAAATTCCAAGATACTTTTACTAAATTCTGCGACAATTTTGATAAATCCAGAACTAATTAAAAATATTTGGAAATAATTTTTAAAAAAAGAAGAAAATAAATGAAGATCCAAATAGTTAATTATTTAATCTACACGAATTCACATGGTTTTACCATTACGACACTCATATGTCTTACCAATTTGTTAGGAACTCCAAAAATGTACCAATAATTCCTGATTAAATTGTCAAAATAGCTTATAAAGAATGACCGAAGAATTACAAAGAATGATCGAACTTACAATAATGAAAATGAACGCGAACTGCTGGAAGGCAAGTGATTTAGATGCACTTGCGGAGATCGTTGATTGCCAAGAGGAAAAATAATGTCCCCAGAAATTGAAACTTTGAGGTTGTAATAAAAGCGGGTTGGCTCTTCCTGTCACGTTTTATACTCTTCCTTTGATCTCTCCCGACCTTTCTAAAAAGATAAAGAACCTTTATAAGTTGAGATATTAGCAAATAAAATAAAATTGAAGGCTGTGGCTCACTATTAAAACCATTAGCTGAGTAGACGAATGGACAGCTTTTTAAATGCATTTAGCATACTTTTCTCATTTGTTGACATTCAACATTACTACCAGGAAAACTTACCTTCTACAACACATACATACTTGGCCAGATGACATTTTTCTCGGGGAGTTTAGCAAACCTTTCAGCTGTCAGTTTTCATTAAACTTGATTACCCGGTTTTCAGAACTTCTATAATGATGAGGCTTGCATATATTTATCTACATACATTTTCCTTATGTCCGGATCAACTGTATTAATGGTAACAACGCATAATATTTTTTTTAACATTTCAATAAATTTAAGAAATTGTAATAATTAAATTATTATAGTAAGACAATAATTCCCGAAATATTTTAATCAAATTTAATATTTATAAAAACCCACAATTTTTTAATATGAAGATTATCATATAAGAAAACAACTTTTAGTAAATCGTGTCATCGCTAAGAATTCCGAAAACATTTTGTTTCATACATAAAAGCATATGCTGTATCGTTTGCATTAAAGTTGTCATTGCCTGATGATCATTTCCCGGCCTTATAATAATTTCCACGGGGTGGAACGATTAGCCGAAGAAATGTGGATAGCCCTGATATTTCTGAATTTGACAGTTATAGCCGCCTCAGACGTCGTCGAAGGACGTGGCAAGAATGTTTACAGAAATATACACACAAAACCAGCCTTTTGGTGACGCTCGCGATCCGTGGTCCACATTTTCCTAAAACTATGGAGAAAGCGGCTGTACTTATGCACAATATTTCACGCCCACATCTAGGCTTATGACATAATACGTAATGTACATACGTGAACTACCCATCCGACCAAAACACAACGCCGACTACTTACTCTTACGTATGCTCCTAGTAGTTTTCACTAGTGAGTGAGTCAAGTGATAAAACTAAAACGTAGTAAAGTAGATGAAATGCAGGCCGAACGTATATATGTAAATGCGTCAGAGGATTAATGGATGGAATGGAGGACCAGGACCAGGCAGGCGGGTAAATATTACTTTCGTTTACACTACGTCTTCTTCTTCCTCCATACGAGAATTAAACAAATACTATCTACGTATACATTGCGTCGCAAGTTCTTCTCGACAAACTTCCCGTTTCGCTTATTCTTCGAAACTATTAATCTTCACGCTTATGTTATTGAGCCTCACTGTCAATATTGTGTACACAAGGAGGTCAAACTGAGTCACTTATTTCAAATTTTCTAGGACAACATGTGTTACGACCTTATGACGGTAAAACAAACAACATTCGTTAAGTAATAAATATAAATTGTAAATATATGAAACCGTATGCGAAGAATTATAAATTCCAAATCCAAGAAATATACATACTGTATACGCGCTAACAGTCCAATAAGTGAAGGTTTGGTAAGTTCTTGCGTTTAACAAAAAAAATGTAAAATTAATTTTTAAATGTTATCAATACAAAATTCATTAAAAATTTAATAATAGAAAATTAATACAATAACCAAATAAATACCAATATGATATGTGTATGTACAGTATGTTCTGAAAAGTTTTTTCCCCGTCGTTTTCCACGTTTCTACCCAAGTCAAGTCACATTTAGGAGGTAGCATCTGCTGGATTTCCCTAAAATGCTCTTCTTTATAAACTTGAATCTATCGGTTTCCCTTCCCTCTATTTAGAACAAATACTCAAGTCTCTGTATATATGTACAGCATATATACTACATAAGAGTTCATTCGCATCCTGACAATGAATCTTCATAAAAGAGGCTTGAACGAAGCTGTATTTTATGACGGGATTTTATTATTGTACAGATATAGGACCATTTTATGCTGCAACTGCATTTGCAGTAATAATCCCTTTAAAGTCATCTCATTTGGGATTTGTTCCGCTATTATTAAACCTACACAAGAGTAGTATGCGTACACCGTATATTTATATATGTGTACATACATACTTATTACTAATACACTCCATATATTTTGAATCTCTCATAACACATTTAAGGCACACACATAAATCGAAATTACATGTAGGACCATATTACAGCCAAGATCAGAGATTCCTTCCTCGTGTCTTCATATTCATCTAATTAGCTCGAACTCTACAGCATAAAAATCTCGATAAAAATTTCCATATAAATACATAAACATTTTAATCACAATTTTCATATAAATCTACTTGAATTTATAAACTTAATCGAGTAAAACTGTTGTTAGTATTGCAAGAAAGTCATTTTACAAAAACGTCATAGAGAATTCCTCTGTCATGGAAAATGAAAAATGAAATTCCATCCTATATCGCATTTAAGAAGCAATCATGCACGGCATGTTCCTCTGACGTTTATAGCAACTTCAAAGGAAGGCTCCAGTTACTATTACATACATATGTATACAATAATACATAATGGAATGTGTGTGATTGAGGAAATTAAATTTAGATTTTTCGCTTTGATAAACTTCCATTCCTACTCTTACTGCCGTAGTATAGAATATAAAATGGTGGGATTCGAAAAAGGATTTATTTTTAGACATTTCAAGTACAAAATGCTTTATTGTTATAATGTCCGTACTATAAATATATAAATGAAAATAAAATGTGTGAAGCGTATAAATAAAATATGCAAAATGCATATATGTATAAGATATTATGCATTTATTATAATATGCATTTTGCTCACGTAAGTAACTCATAGCAAATAAAAATAATTAAATTAATAAGTTGAATTCATATTCGGTTCACCGTATTTAACCAACATGGACCACAGCCTGGAATAGTAAGTTTTGAGTGAAAATATGTACAATTTATGCTGGAATAAGATGCATTCAATAGGTTTAAATCCACATTATAATAGGCTGATATGCTTATGGAGAAACCGAGAACCTGCTATCCGATAAGATCCGCAGAGGCAGAAGGAGCAGTTCAGTTGAAGGATTCAAAGGAAATTATACATTCCGCTCCGGAATTCGCCCGTGCAGTTGTCGTTGCCGTCATCGTCGTCATCTCGGTCCTGATGTTGACTCAATAATGTGCAAGGGTTCCACCCCATATTCCGGGAGATACTTCCAGCAGATATCAGATACTCTTGAACCAAAACCAACCACCTCCTCTTCTACCTACAGCAATACGTATATACTTATTATGGGAGGAAATCAAGCGGGAGGATTGTCAGTAGCAGTATTATTGGGATATTTTATGCTCGATTTAGCAATAAACAATGTGAATACATATGCGGCTTCTAGCTTTCCCGTAATTCTTGTGGCGCTGTTGGCAAGAAAGACAGAACTCTATTAAAACACAAGTATTCCAATTCTTATTCGTACTTTTCATTTTGATACTAAAATTTGAAACTCCTAGTATGCATATTGAAGCTGTTATACTCACCTTGAAGCTTCTTATATAGGTATCGTGAAGCTTATAATATGTACTTTTTTGAGGCTTCTAATATACTTAAACATACATCACGAAGCATCTAATAGATATGTGTCGTGAAGCTTTTAACAAGTATAGTAAAAGCTTCTAATATGTATCTAGAAACTTGTAATATGTATCTAGAAGCTTGTAATATGTATCTAGAAGCTTGTAATATGTACCTAATAAGATTGCTTATGAGCTTGCTTATTAGAACTACCCTATATATTATCATGTATAGTTTCATATCCGGCGCAGAGATAGAATTTTTTAAATTGAGGGCTTCAATGAAATCATAAATATGAAATATTTCATATTTTATTATGAACTTGAAGCTTGGAATGCTTGTTGAAGTTTCTAATGGGCTTGAAGCTTGTAATGTATCAGGAAGCTCTTAATATGCATCTTGAAGTTTCTAATATGTATCTGGATGCTACTAATCTGCGTCGTGAACTTCATGTTTATTCAAGCATTTAGAACCTTTGAGCTTGTAAAATTTCTAATCTTGAAGCTTTTAGATTCTTGACACTTCTCTAATCTCCTAGTAAATGTTTGAAACTTTTAAGGTCCTAAAATTGTACTATCTTGGACACTTCTAAAATCTTACAGAGAGACAAATTAAGAATTGCAAGGCCATCACCCAAGATCGATGTCATAGTTTCTACGGTCGCTTTTCAGCCTAAAACATGTTCCTGTTCTTGACAAAATCGTCGTAAAACAGCTTACGAGCTAACAAGAAGTCGAAATTTTATGACACAAACAGACGAATGATGACACACTTGAGACGCTTGTATGTATTTTGATGATGGGGATGACAGCTGTTTATGTTCACGATAGTCATCAGTTCTCTTGTCTTAAGTTGAATAGCGTTGAATGTCTTCTGTGCTATTTGCTATTATCCTTTCCGTTTAATGCATAATACAGTGCCACACAACAAAAATGTTGTCAATTCTTCAAAAACAACCAAAGCAACAAAAACAAACTACCGGAATAAATAAACATGCATATTATTCAGTAAGAAGATTGAATTTTAAAGGCTTCTTGAGCAGAAATTTTCTTCCGAATTTATTGTCAGCAGCATTTAGATATGGTCGGGTAAAATTGCTATTTTCTGCATAATTTAATGTGAATTGTTATCGACTATTGTATATGAAAATCTTCAAATTACAAAATTAATCCATAAAATTCGAGATCATAACCAAATATTATCCATTTGTCAGGGACTAATCAGTACTCCAGTAGGATATCAACAGTATTTGATAATTAAGTTTTGAAGAATTCTTAAAAGAAAAATAACTAAAAAGCCAAGCATATCTCAACAGAATGCAAAATAATTCCTTATAAAAACCCAAAGGACAAGTCAACAATATTTTTAACGAACTCGAAAAACAGACATAACAAACGCTAAAACAAGCACGATGCTACAGTATGCTATTTGAACCAAAACTATATGAAATACGTTCTAAAGTAAAAAGACTACATTCAATATTTGAAAGTAAATAAAAATACAAGATCATTCGGTATAAACAAGTAAAGTGAATAAAAATAGCTCAATAAAATACAAGTTTTTCTCAATTGACTTTTTATAGCCATGTATAATGTATATTATATGATTCACTTGCCTGGAAATAAATAGCCTGTGCTATTTTTACTGTTTTTTGCTACCTCATTTTGCTTTTTCTTTTGCTTTCTACGCTCTTTGAATGGGAAAGTTCGGGGTCCGATTTTCATAAAGTAGGTCAAGTCAATTTCTTGGACAGTCAGGAACTTTGGCTGCTCCATAGAAATTTCTAAGATCAATGGGAATCTTCGTATAGGAATTTCAAGTGTTTTCCTATAGAATATGTCTATAAGTAGAGTTTACCATAAGGAAATACTTATCTATTATTATCCTATTGTCACGAATATGCTTTCCATACACTTTCTGTTATATTTTCAGGAGGAAAAAAAATCAATTTTCCAATATAACGGAGCAAAAGCTAAGAATTTCAATGGTGGAGAAACTTTTGGGAGAAAAGAATTTTCACCGAATTATATGCTTCTCATACTTATATATTATACATTCTTTTGTTATATACAATATATGTGTATGCTTATATACAAATAAATCTTGGGTGTAAACCTGGAAATGCTTGAAAAAATATACGTTTGTAAAATAGTTAGAAAGGGAAAAAAATACAGGAGTTGTGGAATTGATCACCCGGGTGAGGAAGCGGATTGGAGGGGGAAAGTTGGGGAAACCGCCCTCGCTCTTCATTTATTGGAGCTGGGGAGTTGACTTTCACCGTTTGTAGGAATTTGGGTTGGTTCTCTTGAGGATTCCTGTGGTGAACTTTGGATCCTGCGTCCTTCTTCCTCCTTCGGAATACTACTTCCCGAATAGGAGAATCCTTCGGAGGAGGAAAAAGGAATTTTCTGACGACGACGAGACTCGGGGATTGTGATACAAGACAAATTCCTTCATTCCTATCTTCGCTCCCATGTCCGTCTCTTCACCCTTTCCTTTTAACTTTTAAGATAGTTTACACATTTTGAAAATAATTATATTTTCTTGCCGCTTTCTAGAAATTAAAAGAAAAAATATATATTCTCTAATGCAACAATAAATCTATATATGCTGATGACGCTGAGCGTTGTCCGGGAATTTTAATCTAATAAAAATTGTTGTTACTATACATATGTATATAATAAATATAAGCGCAGGCCAACATTGAGATTATGCAAAAGAGTTGAGTAAGATAATCGAAATATTTAATCTAATTGAAAAATACTTATTTTGTCGTAAATAAATACTCGTATTAATACCGACGTCAAAAAACAATCGCAGCGTTCAGTATTGTGTCAAATATTTTTCTCGAAGATTTTGTGGGGCTGAATTAATCCGGGAATTCAATTTCGCGGGTAAGAACTAATAAAATAATCTAATAATTAACTTATTTTTATTATAATTCGCATCACTGTGTTATCCTGTATTTTTTAAATTGATTGATATGTGGTAGAATTATTTAAATGCATATTCAACAGAGAAATTTGTGGTTTGCAATGGAAATATATAGGGGATAATTATTTAGTTATTATACATACTAGTTACTAGAATAGGTGACTTTGACTTTTTAGAACTCATAATTTAAGTTTTAGAATACATTTTTTAACAAACGATTTTAGACGAAGATTATTTTGATTGTAAATCTTGGATTGACTGAATAAAAAAGATTGTGTACGAAAGAACATACTCAATATTTTTCTTTAAGTAATTTATTTAAAGAAATGTTCAGAAGTAATTTAAAATTTTAAAGTTCTTCTAAAATTAAGCTGCATTACAGAAACACTATATCGCAATAACTAAATAATCGCAAAATATTGATTTCGATCTAATAATTGCTTTAGTTTTGGACAACAACAGATTAAAAATTTTTTTTAAAAACAAATGTAAAAATCAACAAAGCTTATAAAGTATACTAGGTTGGTTGGTTGTGTAGAGGAGAGATGTGATTGTAATAATCAAGGTTAATGCTGGCGCCGTCAAAAAGGTAGAACGCGCGTAGAAATTATATTTGGGGTAATTGCCGTAATTGACTTTAAATCGAGAATCGAGCTGAATAATATTAGAATTGAATATTATTAGAATGATTATTAGGGATTCATTAACTACAACGAAAACATACAGCTTAGATGTCCTAATACATGACTAAAATATATGTTACACTACTAAAATTAACAATTAGAAACACTACTATTACAATGAAATTCCTTCAGTTGGGGCAAAGTGCTCCATATATTACTGTACACAGCTGGTCCGTTTGTTTATCATGTCAACTACGTCACTGCCATCCGAGGCGATCCTTACACTCTGTTCAAGCTAACCCTATAAGTATACTCTATAAGCTTTGGTAACAATAGATTAAAAAAAATATATAAATTAATTTATATTACTAACAGGTGATCTTGTATAGCGTATAGCTTTTGCCTATTTCGATTATAATCCATCGAAATATATTATATCATATCGTTCTCATTCCAGGAAGACGGATTTTTCAAAAAAGATTCCACGTCATGACGTCTATGTCACTGTCAAAAACAATATCCGACGCCACGACAACCGTTCGGGAGTCCATGAAGAGTGCTTTGAATATGGGGATGAATATTGGCGGAGGTCGGGATAAAGATGTAGGCACACTTCTGTATCAAGGTAAAACTTTATTTGGTATATTTCTAAAATTAAATAAAAAATATTTGCATACCATTATGACAAACAAGCTTCACCTATAGGTAATTACCAATAATAAAGGGAAAAGATTTAAATTTACTTAATTTTTGTGCAAAAGGCTCCAATTATAACAATAATGCCAATCAAACGTTGAAATTTGTGAGTTAATGAATTTAGTACCATCGAATCAAAAATAATGTTGAAAAGTCAGGCAGCTGAGTTGTACTAGTATGTAGGTCAAGTTTTTGCATCTGCATCCCCATTCATACATAAGATTTAACTTATATAGGTAAGCCACTAATACTTTTAAAACCCTACCATGATCTTGATTGTTAATTTGTTTTATTTAACGCATTACAATAAACATAAAGTGTAAAGGCTTCTAAAAAATATGCTTGGCCTACACATAAAACAAAATGAGGATTGCGTATAATGGGTGCATGTGCATTTAATTACCATATGGTGCGTAGGCATATATGAAATACACAGAACTCGCCACACATTTTATTATACTTATATATAAAATAATCCCTCGGCGCTTAATGATGCACATCTAAATAGCATTTACTTTCACGGCTCCCCACGGCCTTACAAATTAATTGGCACTTTCCCTGCCTGAGCAGAATAGTATAAGGCTTAGAAGGTATTTATAGTACTAAATCACTTTACACACTGCTGTGTGCGTGAGGTTTTTGTGCTGCTCTCGCAGTCGTTTTCTTTTGATGGGGAAAGCCGCATTGCTGGGTGCTTCGTTATTCCTTTCATTTAAGTTTAGCTAGTTTTCTCCGTGTTTGTATGTGGGAAATCTGTGTATAAATATAGGTTTTGTGGCTTTCTACTTACAAGATTTTTTAATGAAAAATAATTTTTACAACAATTTCTTTCATATGAATTCCATATATTTTTAACTATAACACGTCAGTAAATATCCGTTAAGAAAAAATACATTAAAATTTAAATACATCAAAATTTTAATTTTGAATAAAATAAATTTCCGCAGCAACTTAGTATACAATTATATAACACATATGATTAACATACATGTATGCCCATACATACAACGATATACATACAAATGATAAAATTCCAGCAAAATAACATGACAAGGCAGTGGAATCTTAGAAATGCCGGAGCGTATTTATTGAAATTGTGACAGAATGGGATTATTGTGTGGAATGCTTGAAAAGGGGAAGAGGGAATTCCAAAGGGTGAAAATCATCCCTTGATTACCACACTATTAGGGCATGCCTCATGTTACATTACCGAAATATTCCACACAAACTTAATAAAATCACGAGGAAAATCAATGACAAGGAAAACAATCGTTTAGCTTCACATTCATACAGAAAGCGACAGCATAAAAAATAGGATTTTGAAATATTTACAGTGGCTTTTTAAAAACTGTTTTTAATTTAAAATTTGTAGTTGGAATTTTTAATGTTTTTTATCCCAAAAACATTCCTTTCAATCCTCTATTTTTACTTATGAACTTCGGGGTTATTTTTAGTCTACAAGTAAAAATGTTTGATTCTTTTCTACCAATCTGTACAATCGGAGTGCACGCACATTTTCTATACTTTTTGGCAAAAATTTATAATTATAAAATTAGGGTCAAAACCTGATGATGTTTGCATAAGACTTGTAAAACATTGCTGACGTCATTTTGTACTTACGACTAAGAAACATTTGAACATCTACAGGAATGCCATAATGTCCAGCGCTTTGCCACACATTACACAGGATCTCCATTCAGAACGATATTATTAACATGCACGGTGCATATTTGTGACTGGAAATTACAATAACAGTAAAGGAGCTATTCTAGTATTTCGGAGGAATGTGACAGGATTCTCTCTCTTTCTCTCTCGCTGGATCTCTCTCTTCGCAGTCGAATAGCTCCACGTAAAACGAGTCCGGGCATCTCACATCCAACCGAAACTGTAGGCCTTGCTCAAAAGAGTGAGTAAAAGTTTAATTAAATCTCCCCAGTGAAATATCGTCTGCCAGGAGCAGCGTAATGGATAACACGGGGTGTGCATATAATAGTTACATATACATACTAGAAATAAGAACTTACCCACAGTATTATTGGTAAAGCTACAGATAATCGTTCTTCTTCTTCTTCTTGGAATAACGCTCTTTGAAAAGATTCTCAAAACCTTTTCCCAAAAAGTCGTTTCCTCATTTTTATTTTCAAATTTTTGGCCTATGCCAGAAAGTTTCTTTCTCTGAAAGATTTTCACTCTCCTCTTTTTTCTCTCCTTGAAATTTTAAGATTACCAGAATCTTATCTTATTACAATTCTCGTCCCATTTTATAACATCCGTTTGCATAGAAGGAAGGAATGACTTTAGTTGACTCTACAAAAAAGTAGCAAATGTTCACAAGAGATAATGGTTCGGTTATGGAAAAGCGAATAGCACACCTAATTAAACCAATTTCCCAATCTTGAACAAGAGTTTACATTGCATAAATGCATTACAAATCTGTAGAATTCAGTGTAGGAGAGCTATTAAGTTAGCTCTATGATATTTGAATAATAGTTAAAGTCTCGGGATGTCGCCATTTGTACAAGAATTAAATAATTAATTCAGCTTACTTTCCCTTGATCCTTGTTATTTCGGGAAGGCACATCTGCTCTAGCGAGGAAGTTAAACTGACATGATGAATAAATAACAGAGTGGAAGGAGGATCAATCTAATTTGAATTTTATCGGAGAGACAGGGAATGTCTATCTTGAAGGTAGTATAATATGCTTAGGTACATAAAGACTGTTTGTAAGGTTTACATTTATAGTACATGCTTCACGGATATAGTAAAGAGAACTATTATATAGATAATTTAAAGGATTTCACCACATATAAGTATACTTACGTTTGGGCTTGTATGCCTTCTTGCCTTAAGTAAACAATGGTGGTGTGAAAGGGCTTCCCTCCGACCACCGCCTGACTATCTCTTTCCTCCAGGGAGTATTTTCGACACTTTTTTTTTCACATCCTCCACTATGAATTCCATTCTCAGCCTTTATCTTCTTTTGACAAGAAAATCACTTTGATTTTTTAACACTACGCACATATAACTGCACTTAATCTGTTTGAAAATTAATGTCTTCTGTACAGAAATGCTACATACATAATATTGACCTTTGCGTTTATTAAAATTGTGCTCGTGCATTTTTATGTGCTTGCTTTGATTAAAAACTTTGGCGAAATCTAAATTAAAATAGCCTAATATTCAAAATTTGAGATAAAAAGAGTTCGTATATTAGAAATGCTGGATTGTATGTGTAGAAACAGAAAATTCACGATGAAAATATAGTTTTATGCAGAGCCACATCAAAAATAACAACTAAAATGAATAGTTTAAGACAAAGTTATACGTACATAAGCCAGAGTCTAGATTAAAAAGTGATGATGATTAAAAAACATGATTAAAACAGAAAAATTTACATGGCAAAATTAAAATTTGCACATAGAAAAACCCAACTTAGCACGGAAAAGTCATAATCATCACTCATATAAAGGCAAAATTAATAAACCGCAAAGGACGTACATACACATTTCCAGATTAACATTGTAAATCTGTACATAACAAAGATGATCAAGCATAATGTTAATATAAAACACAACAACAATATGCAATACATGTAGATACATAAATTAAAACGGTGCTAATATTATTATAAGGCTGCAAGTCAAGTTGCCCGAGTCAAAAATTACGGAGTGCTGCTCAACTCATCAAGCATGATTAATCGGGTATTAATTAAAGAATCCCAGATGCTTCCAGTCATGTTAAGGAGCATGATAACACTACAGTTACATATTTACTAACACATATAAGGCGTACATAATAAGGGGCATTATATTGCAATCTTACAATTGCGAAGGGTGCAGTCACTGCAGTCGCCTTTTTGAAGCTACATGTACATAGTATTATGAATGTGATATTTATTCTATATGCATACAGATACATAAAGGCAAGTACATAGAAGGGATGAAGGCGAAGGGTAGGAACTGGGTACACTAGAAAGTGTCGGATGGATGTGCTTGAAATGTAACAGGATATTAAATTCCCCATGATGCAAACTCTCAGTCAGCGTGTGCCGTTCAGGGGTTGCGATGATACATAAATACTTGAATCTATACGCCATACACCGAAAATATAATAGATACGTATATATTTGTGTAAAGTAGATGCACATACAGCTGGGTTGGTTCTGGATAGCTATAACAAGCTCTGGTGAACCTATAAAATAAATAGAAATACTTGAGTCTACATCAGCACTTGGGCTGTACATACGAAGAAGCTACCCATTGAGTAGAACATGTATAAACAGATATTATACACATCCTTTACAAGTCCTGGAAGGACCCTTCTCCCTGCGTTGATTGGAATAGACAAGCCGTTGCCACAATAGCCCCACTGATTACTCCATTGAATAAATAGTCTATTGTGACATATCAAAACAACCCCCAAAGAGTGGTTGTGGCGATCCAAGTAGTAGAGTTTTACTTTCTCAACTTTCAAACCACATGACGACAGTGTTCCCATATATCGTCGTTGAAGATGCAAATATAAATATCTCCACAGTTGCTAAAATGCAATAATGGATGACTACAGCTTCAGAATACTATTTTTAAAGTTTGGAATGCAAAAGTAACTATCTCCGTTTATTTACCACAGTGCAAAGACACTTAAGCGGTAGAAACTGTTGGAATATTTTCCCTTTCTACAACACGCAACACTTAGCAGTAGTTTTCTAGCAGCAGGAATTTTGCTTATCATATTTTTGCTATACTGAACAATGTAAACTGAGGACTTGCTTTTATAAAACTTAGTCCGTTTTGCATTCGAATATATGTAAAATATCTTTATCTTGTAGCTGTAGTCATTCTCACATTGTTGCAACTGCGTAGATAGTTGTATTTGCTTCTCCAGCGACAGTATACTATACCAACACTATACAATCTTGATACTCTGTGACTTCAATCTGGTAGACTATCGATACTTCAGTTCAACAGCGAATTTTTTATGGATCAAAAAGATATTTAATTCAATCATTCAATCTTAACTTTTCGCCTGAACATATACAGACATGCAGTACAACAACTTTCGGAATTATGTACTTCCAAGCACTAAGGCTCGAACTTCACAAGATGCATACTGAAGATGATGACACTACCACACACGTATTCATCTTATGCGTATACCAATACCATAACACAATACAAAAACTAAAAAGGATGAGACCATATTCTCATTTCAATAGACGCTCATCACTATTATAAGGAGACAAGTCCATTATTGATGCTGGGTGTCCCAGGAAATGAAGCTTGTTTAGTGGTTTTTCAAAGCTGATAAGAACGTGATGGATAGTTTTTTAGGTTTCTTCCGCGTACAATAGATATTTTATATGTACATATTATATATGTGTTTAGATTTTCTGTCCTGTTTCCTATTTCACGAGATAATACATATACATCAACTGATCCACAACCGGGATTAAGCGTTTGCACTTGGGAACCATGTAGAGTCGGATGGTTCAGGATGTGCTGTATATGTTTGTATACTTGTTTCTAGAGTGTACATCGAATCACATGTTATTATGCTTATATGTATCGTAATATTTAACTATACATACATATAAGCATATTGCACATATAAGCTCAGCGTTTCCCCATTATTTAGTTGGTTCACCAAGCTCCAAAGTATCTAGTCCGTTCTGATTATATATATGTACATATATTTTGAAAGCAAGATGAATGAGGAGAAAAGTGAGGATTACGTGGCTCAAGTCTGCCAGCATTTTTCATTCATTTCTTTTCTTGGTTCATGTTATGAATAAGACCTTTGGGTTGACAAATAAGTTCATATAAAGTTTAAGTAACAAACATATAGGATACTTATATGATGAAATGAAATGGTAACAAAATTATAAAGTTTTATACAAATAAATGGAAAACTTGAACATGCAACAGTTATGCTTTCAAGTTTTTAAAATTCATTACACAATTTAAAAGAAAATTATAGGAGTTAAAAATGGCCAAGACAACTTTGTTAACTGGTGAATTGATTGAGAGTTGTGTTGTGTTTACATTTTTAATTCATATTTTGCATTTTTTACGATGTTTTTGCTTATAGACTTGCTCCCATGGAACAACGGCGGAAACAAGGAGACTCATGAGTTCCTTCAGCGTTTGGTCCTCATCCTTATGGATTTCATTGATAAGACTAATGATAGGAATGAGAAGGTCTTGGA
Organism: Lipothrix lubbocki; assembly: GCA_034696945.1. Classification (NCBI taxonomy): domain Eukaryota; kingdom Metazoa; phylum Arthropoda; class Collembola; order Symphypleona; family Sminthuridae; genus Lipothrix; species Lipothrix lubbocki. The sequence goes on from JAQGAK010000302.1 coordinate 82,549, forward strand.
CTTCCACCATCCTGAACAGCTCCTTGGTGTCATGGACTTAACCCTTCCGGACGATCCACAGAACCTCGACCAGATCCTGACGGACTGCAAGGATGCCCTGAAATATCAAGTTAAAACAGGTTCGTACATTTATTTTCAAGGCTTTAAATGTATAATAAACATGAGCATCATCCATCTTCAGCAAATGATTTATGTCTTCTGCTGTTCCAGAAGTGCTTGTTATTTTGCTGTTCCACTATATAACTATAACGTATTGAAATCCACAATATTAAATCAAACTGCGTTGAAGGACCAAATCACTAGATTAGCTTCATTAAGCGGAAATATAAATTCTAAAACATCTATAAAAATAATGAAACATACATGCATAGAGTCAGCAAATTCCTGAGCTATTGAATCTGAAGCCTGCAGGCGTTAATTACCTATCCCCTCCCCACGGTATATTTATGGAATCATTATAAGCAGGATTTTATAGGAGAGAGAACGGATTTTCGGTATATTGATAAACTTATATAATATTACTTTATATACTACAAGAATTAACAATAGGCTTTTGAAAAGGAAAACCACAGATATACTATAGCCGACAAGTTTAAAGAACTTATTGTATGGAGAGTGAAGCCAAAGTGCCATTAGCAATCCATTTATGTCACTTGCAGAGAGAACTCTTGATTCAAGTCCTGTTCAAATTCACGGCCTCCTATTATTTCGCCCTAATTTATAAAAGTCTCTTCGCTTTGGGACGTCTCTTTAACGGATAGAATACATATTCTTGCATTACATACATGCTATCTACATATTTGTATATATGCGTAGGTTATTCGGGGCGATATAGGATGCTATTTTCACTCTCCTGCGTCACAGATACGAAAACTTCCTTCAGTGGGATGACTTTTCGGGACGACGTAGATCGTTTGTAGTTATTCTTCGTCAATATATCTTCGAAACGGCCATGGAATTTCTGTGCTGGAACTGTGTAAAGGTAGATTCAGGCGACGTAGTTTCTTTCCTGTTTGTTAAGTTAAAGTATGTCGAGTATCTCTATAAAAGTAAACATGTTTGTTATAAAGATTGCTTTTACGATATACGATCAAACGCCAAGTTTAATCAAAGCTTCGAAGATAAGGCCACCTTTTTTTTTACTAAATTCCAATAATATCTAATTATATGGGTTGAGGTTTCTATTTTATATTTTTACCTATACTTATAGAGGTAAAAATGAAAATTATACGTGCGTAATAAAATACATATGACGTATACATAGTAACATGGACGTCATAAGGTATTTATAATTTGTACAAATAATTTTTTTATAGCATCTGTTATATAAAACTTTTATCTGCTCCTGCAAGTTTCCGGGAGCAAGTCGTCCGTAAAGGATTTTCGCCACTGACAGAATGAGTCCAATGAGGCCATTTCCAGTTGAAAGACATATGTTGGCACACTTATTTTTAATAGGCTATTTCCAGCACTTGCTTCCTGCGAGGACGTGACACTTATTAAAGAACCCTGGAAGCATTTACGTATTGAAGTAGAGGAATTATAGGTACACGTTAATGAGATTCAATATGAAAATCGATACTTAAATAAAATTTAAAATGCCATTAAAAGCAATAATGCTGACTTTATACAGGTACGTGTAGCAGTTTGTACTAAAAATTATATAAAATTGATAATAAATTTATAGAAAATATGGTGAAAATATTTAAGCACAAGCACCAAACAAGGTAGTTGCTAAAAACGGAACATTACGTAGGTATGAATAAACTGTAGTAAAACGGAACTTGTTTATCAGCAGCAACTTCAAGATTATTAAAAACATGTCAACACATAAATTATAGAATAGAATTTCATTTATAGCTTACATAATAAGATACCCAGTACAAATAGCATTACTAGATAATACAATAAGAAGGTAAACATCAGCACAAACAAAGTAGTTTTAGTGCTGTTGTTCTGTATTAAAATCTTTAAGTTGACAAATAGTATACTAGAAGTAGAAAGGAAAGCCCGTTCGGTGTAATTTGTCTAGTGTGGACTGAGATATGAGTGTATAGATAAAGTAAAATAAAAGATACTCATGCTCTGTGAGCTATAATACGCTTTCACTTTTGACGTCAGTAGTATCTCATCCCAACCCATAGTATCTTCCGTCATATTGTGAGAGATCTGTGGAAGAAACAAAAAGTGGTGGACTTAAGGCGATTAGATGGTAAATCGGGGTCGAGAATTACCTTATGGACCAGTGGCTTTGAAAAGGCACTCGGAAAACACATTAGATCAGGAAATAGGGATGGTGGAGGAGAAAGGAGAAGGAGCATTCAAGTAGCAAATAAATACCGTGTATAGCTTCTCATTGTAAAGTACATAAATGGAGATATGACTATGCCTATTACTTGCTGGATTCCATTATCTCCAGCAGGCCTTGTGTTTTACTCCAACTTTTACAACACACGTTCTCAGTATGAGTTTTATATATAGAAAAGAAAAGCATCCTGAAATAAGAACAGAAAAAGGTATTGCAAAGAATAAGAAAACATACTGGTATTATAGAACAGAAAACATACTGAAAAGAACAAGAAACTTACTGGAATTATTGAACAGAAAACATACTGGAATTTATAGAATAGGAAAACATACTGGAATTTATAGAATAGGAAAACATACGGGAATTTATAGAATAGGAAAAAATACTTGAATTTATATCTGTAGAATGGAGAACATACTGGAATTTATATCTGTAGAATAGAAAAACATACTGGAATTCCAAGCCCGCAGAAACTGCCACCGTCAAACTGCCTATAGAAACACAAACTGAAATCCAAGATCCGAAATGTTTCTATATAACAGATCCTCCTCTGAAAGTTTGCTTTTCATATTGCTACACTAAAGTCCACATATACAGAGCGGGCTACTTGAAATTACACGTTTGCTCCGAACTCCGGGAATGCGGGTACTCCTTGTGCACTTCTGTGCTGCTGAGGGGGATGAAATGAAAGAAAATCTGCCTTTTTCCAACAACATGCACCACTCGTGCTGCTGGAAATGGCCTGCCTGTCAGCTACATCTGCTACCGTCTTCCCTCCTCGATTCTCCGGAACTCCGAATATTCCATAGCATAAGGCTCTACTCTTAGTACACTTTTGAAAGCATAAGGCTCTACTAGTATACTTCTGGAAGCATAAGGCTCTACTAGTATACTTGTGAAAGCATAAGGCTCTGTTAGTATACTGAATGCATAAGGCTATACTAGGATACTAAAAGCATATAAGGCACATCTATACTTCTACGGACATAAGGAATTGATGACGGCAACTCAAAAACTTGCTGTACACACTATTGCTGGATTTTGGATCCAGCTTATGGGCAGGGAAATATTAAAAACTTCCAGAGAGGGTCTCGTTTTCACACTCGTCACAACAGCAAAGTTTGAGTGGGTAGACCGTATATAGCTTTTATTCTCGCTCTTCAGATGTTCAGATTATAATGGTTCTTCTAAATCTGCATTAGGAGAATTCATTAATTACTTCAGATTTTTACATCGAAAGCGACGGTCACGCTAGATTCTAACGAACAATTAAAATTCACTGGCAGGCTCTGCTTCTGTAATAATAAAAAGTAGTCCGAATAATAAATTAATTCAACATTCGTTGTATTTTAATGTAAGCTGTAAGCTATAAAAATAATAATTTCAAAGGTCCGGCAATTAATTTCGTAAAGGGAAGTATTTATTACAAATGCTCTCTTCTGATATAGATTGTTAGCACTTTGTCGTGCTGCTGATGGTGAGATTAAAGAAATTTTGGCTTGGACCCTGCGTTCATTATAGTGTATTATAGGCAGGCCTTCTATTGTATTTAATTAGGGGTCCAGGCTCTGAACTTGAGATTCTTAAAAACTTAATGAGGGGTTCAGATTCTGAACTTCTGAGAGCAAGATGCACAATAAGCGCTCGAAGCGCAGGTATAAAACTAAAGGGAATTAGCAAGGACTTAATTACAGGCTTATGCACTAAAATCCAAGAAGACTTAAAAAGAAACAAAGATAGGTAATCAAGGAATAACTTTGTGACAAGAGAGGATCTTGCTGGTGGTTGGACGAAATAGAAGGAGAGTTTACATGTATCTACATACTTTTACTCGCAAATTAAACCTTCATATATTATAACAAACCTATATTTCACTATACAATTTATGCAATACTGCATTTCCGTATACCGCATCAGCTGTCGAGGGTGGAAGTGTAGTAAAAAGGGAAAAATAAGAAAGTACAAAAGTAAATCCAGGGAGTAATGAGGAAAGAAGTTGAGTGAGGCAGAATTGCACATTTAGATAAGTCCTTGGATGAGTCAGCTGCGGAGCTCTCTTTTGGTAAACTTCTTCTTTCCAACTACATTCCAAGATGATTCCGAAAACCTACCACTGGATTTAAGTTCGGATTGCTCGGCTTCTCCAACGTCTTTCCAAAGTTCTTTTGCTATAGTTTTTCCACCCAGAGTTGATCCTTATAATGGTTTCTCCAACATTTCAGCTATAGGATTGTATATGTAATACATATTTTCAAGCACCAGGTCGGATTTTATACTTTCTCCATCAAATAAGGCTTGATTATGGTACAGATACTCCAACAACATCTTGATTCGAAGAGTTTTTCTACTAAAAAAGGTTTGATCATTGTACAGGTTCCCCAACAACAGCTTGCTTTGAAGGGTTGCTTTACCAGCCAGGAATTCCAATACAGATAGTGTCTTCAACTCCTTGGTCCTATTAATAGTTTCTTTGCATTAAATAAAAAATAAAATATAAAAATTAATTGTCGCTTCTTACACAGCAAAGTTTCAAGAATTTGGTAGAGTAATTCAGTTCCAGGGCTTGTGCTTACGTATCGGATCGTCAGTATCAAATTTCCCGGTCCGTGCTCTCTTTTTCACTCTGTTTACACCGCTTCCTAACAACTTTTCCCACTCTAGTCAATCCAGGTCGGTAGTTACTTACATCAATCTGACGGCACGCAGTGTGTAAATATCCTTGCATTAATACCCTGAGAAGAAGAATTTTAGTAGGAAACAAGAATTTTAGTAAGAGGCTTGAGGCAGATCCAGCGCAATTTCCCAACTTATTTCCCTGACAACACTTAAAGGTTTCCCAATGCTCTCAATATACACGGAACCAGACAGGATTGTATCTAAATCGTAAGAGTGAAAAGATGTAAAGACAGAGTGCAATCCGGATTGAATGTAACTTTTCCCATGAATTCCCTGTCAGTTTGACACTGCCGTACATTTACATCACACCCTTTAACCTAAACATCGTACCCCCACGTTCCATTAGTTTCAACGCCGGAACACTTCCCACCGGTTAATGAACACCCTGATCCGTGTTTGGTGTAGTGTGATGCATATGTATACATATGTAAGATTTTAATTCCACATTGTAAATGCATACGCCATACATAAGCTTCGCTTACTTTTTACACAAGATATTTCCTATATTTTCACCATTGCCTATGTATTTATAGGAATTTAGAAAATTAACTATAAGGTTCCCAATCTTCGATCAGCTTAGATTTGTGAGTCCTTATGTCGTTAGAGTTGCCTTGTCCCCATCCCCACACATACTTTGTATATTTAAGCATGCTTACCATTCAACACACTCACATAATAATATTAGACAAATTTTCTTATAAAAACCAGAAAGGTCTCTAATGGTGATGCAAAGTGGGAAAGGAATTTTATAGGAAACAGTTCCAATGTTGTAAGTACGTGTACAGGAAAATTGAATGGGAATTTCTTGTTGAAATCGAAGTAATCCCAGCTTTGGATTAGCAATGCATTTTTCTAATGCTCTCAACGCATTTCAAGCCGGAGAGGCTCACCCTCTTTTCCTTCCAATAATCTTTCTCGGGGACGACTTTCCTTTAGTGAATAACCGAGTTCCGTGTTTTTAAAGGCATTTGATGAACTTCGGCTGCACTTTACACATCGAATATGAAGCTTTGCTCGCAACAGTGCAATTTGAAGATTATTCATTTTATATGATTACATATTATACACCGCCTGAAGTATTGAGCATTAAATTAGCTTGAATTTTTCAACCAAAAAAACTTTTTTCTGAAAAAACCTTATGGATCTCGAAAATAGTAACTACAATTTTCAAGGCAGCTTTTAGATTAAACTGTGCCAAAGCAATAGTAATAATACTTAATTTGTTTTCGCCGGTTGGAAGAACGTTTTCAGATTTTGTATGACTTAAAAAATTACATGCCTTTTAGGCCCTTAATTTTCCTGTAAAATTCGCCCAAGCTTTTAAAGTATAAATGTTATGCGGAAAGAAAGGAAACATTGACCCAAAAAATATGCGAATTAATGTCACACAATTTGTATGCAAAATATACTTGCACATATTATGTACTTCGCATAATAAATGTTGTATATACTTTGAGAAATGTTTTCTTAAAAAAGCACATGGCAAATCTCATTTTCTATGAACCTCTAAACTAAAAACAAATGACTGTTGTTAAAATAAAGCAAAATGCAATGCCGAGCGGAAGAGCTCCATAATACAGGAGAGTATGAAGAGGAAAAAAAAGTAAGTAAAACGGAGGAATTCGTGGATGAAGTGAGGCATAATGTGAAAGTGGGATGATAGTTTTCCGTCCCAAGAGAGACAAGTGAAATCCTAGGTTTCGGTCTAAATCCCGGGTTTATTGAATGAAATACGACCTTCCCTATATCCTCCTATGACATCCAATTAGGCCTTTTCTTAGGGAATCGAGGGGGAGTGCTTTACCACAATACCCTTCATATTGTCTGGATACACGCACCGAATTATTATTGAGACCAACAAGTAAATATAAACCAGCCAAGCTATACATCCAATTTCGGGCCTGATTATATATTATGCTTTCCTTTTTATTTCGGACGCAACCAGAATTCCGATATAAGTATTGGCAAGTGGTTTTTAAATGGATTGTTAATAGAGAAGCTACTGCTGTATCAACAGGTTTTATAATATTGGTTTGATATATCTACCAAGTTTAAAAAATTGTATTAATGCTATTTTAATCAGGATTTTATGCAATAATATTTTAATTACTAATTTTTCACCGTAATTTCTATTTGTTTTACCGTACTATCAACATTCTCGGGTAATTATCAGTCGTCGTTGCTTTTTCTAACTGGAGAAAACTTATTCAAACATCTCTGAAATAAAATATTTTGATTTGGATACCAATATGCTGAAGCTATATTAAGTATACAAGTATGTATCTCTACGTACAACCAAGTTCAGCAATACCAACGAAAAGTATTACAATGTGCACAGTGAAGTAAAAACGAACGTGCGTGGGGTTACCGGAGTATTTTTCTGTCATTGATTTGTGATGTTTGAAGAACCTCACAATCAGTTTTCATAACAATGGATTACAAGTGAACCATGTAATAGCTTCCGCACAGATCCACTGTCTCCTTTCAAATGGGAAGCATAAATAGGGGTAAAACATGGAGTAATTCGTTGAGAGGCACCTCCGAACCCAGCGTGTACATATATACTTATATAACAAATAAATAGACCCATAGGAATTACATATACGAATTTGTATGTACTGCCAAGTATGATACTCCTTGCTGCACAATAATTCCCCGTTGCATTCCCAGTCGTTTGATTTACACAAGCATGAATGACCTCACTCCAAACCCTCATCCAAATGTGTTGTTGGGCTCTTCAAGTGAAACTGCGAACAGGCAGAAAAAATGCTCATCTAACTTACAAAAGACTCATCTGCAGGGACGGTTTTCAATTTTCACCAGAGCAGTGATTGATGAAAAATCTTGCACACGAGGAATGACAGTTGTTTTGTTGTTTGAACAATACATTTTTCTTTGTCTTTTTTGTGTAGCAAATTTTAAAATGTTTGCAATGTTTTCCTTTTTAAGTCAAAAGAAAGTAATTTCTCGTAGAAAAATGGAATCGTTCATAAACTTCAACTTGACATTCGAAAGAGAATTGTTTTTAACTTCTTTCTCTCGTTCAGTTAGCGTTATTTTATTTAGGTTATTCAATCAAATTATAATCATATTCTTTCGTAGGCATTGTTGATGATGTTTCAATTAATTCTTGTTGCTAAAATACGTTGTAATTTCGCAATTTTGTTTCTATTATAGGTCATCCACATTTTTACAATCAGCTTTCATGTGGATTGGACACCATCTCCATGGCCGGAGAATGGCTTATTGCTACTGCAAATACCAACATGTTCACATATGAAATCGCCCCAGTCTTCATTATGATGGAATCCTTCGTCTTGAAGAAAATGCGAGAAATCATCGGATTTCCAAGTGGAGACAGTATCTTAGCACCAGGTTTGTTGCAACGAATTTTCGTTTTCCTTCAAGCAATAAATATTAATTAACACGACATTCTTGCGATGCTCCTTCATTACATTAGCACACTGCATTGTGAAAACATTTAAATGAGCAAAGCGCAACAAATGCCCGAAACGAACAGTAAATATTATCCACACTTCTACTCCCAGCGCTGTTACAAACGGTTTAAATTATGGAGTTGCGTCAATTTCTCAATCTTCGCAGCTTCTGAAGCAATTTAAATACTAGGTATTTTATTAATTTTCATTTAAACATAATAATATTAGAATCTTCCTTTCTTATGAATTACTAATTTATACCTTATTACAACTACAATGTTTAGAACTATATATTTCTCGTTTTAAAGAATCGGTATTTGTAGAATACATATTTTCAGAGTTTTTTGACAGAAATAGTGCAGAGATTAGCTAGCATGATCAGGTAGCTTTCATCCGTCTATTTCAATCCCATTTCGCCGTATAAAATTCAGAATGTAAAGCAAAAATAATTGATAAAAGAAGCAAAAAATTAATAAAAATATCATTGCTCCGCGACGATTCACTCCAACCTACAAAGCAGCGGTTCACAGAGGAGAACAAGGGCGTGGAATGAGTAATTACAAAGTTTTCGACAATCCAAGGAAACCCTGGTGACAATATGCACTAAATTCAAAAGTAATCGGACTACGCGTTAATGCGTTTGTGTCGATGAACACATGGACAACACCGATTAACGCCATTTAGATAAACTATAAGCAAATTCAAAACTGTACATTAAATTAGGAAAAAGAAATAAATAAATTTGGTAAAAAAACGACAAATAAATAAATTTAGCAAAGTACAACAAATAAATAATTTCAGCAAAATACAACAAATAAATAAATTCAGCAAAATACAAATAAATAAATTTTGCAAACAGCAAATTAATTAATAAATTAAAACACAACTAAATTAATTGAGCAAAGAACAAATTAAATTAACAACAAACAAAACTATAAATTAACAAAAAATAAAACAAATGTAATTATCAAAATAGAATTAAATTAGCAGCCAAATAGATATATTAAATTAGCTACTAAACAGATATATTAAATTATCAGCTAAATAGACAAATTAAATTAGCAGCTAAATAGATAAATTAGTAGCAAAATATGTGAATAAAATTAGCAGCGAAATAGATAAATTAAATTAGCAGCAAAATATGTGAATAAAATTAGCAGCGAAGTAGATAAATTAAATTAGCAGCAAAATATGTCGATAAAATTATCAACAAAACATATAAATGAAATTAGCAACAAATTAAACAACGAATAAATAAATTTAGCAACAAATTAAACAACGAATAAATAAATTTACCAACAAATTAAACAACGAATAAATAAATTTAGCAACAAATTAAACAACGAATAAATAAATTTAGCAAAATACAACAAATACATAAATTTAGCAAAATACAAAGAAATAAAGTTAACAAAATACAACAAATAAATAAAGTTAACAAAATACAAATAAATAAGTTGCAGTAGGCTGAATAAATAAAATAAGCAGCAAATTAACGAATGTTTATCAACATTTAATCAACAGATTAGTATTTGAAAAGCTCTCAAAAACATAAATAACAATAAAGATTATTATTACTACTTCTATTTCACAAACTTGGAATCACATATATTGCGTAATCGTTTTGTAAAAACGATGAGAAAAGGAATAAAAAATGGTAACGGACAAGATTTCACCGCAGAAGGAAGCAGTATAAGCAATCTACGTAAAATAGAAGGGATTAGTGCCAATGAATGGCCATGTATTTAAGCGGCACTAGGCAACATTTACCAAAATCTTTCCATTATTTTTAATTGTTCCAATGCTTTATGACCACCGCCGTGGTCTACCTAATTTTCAATCTTAATATTGTAAACACTTGGAATCATATATCGCAGAAAAGGTTTACAAACATTATGGGTAAAACGCATATAAAAGCATAATTTACGAGATTCAACCGCAGTACCAACACTACGAAAAACAATACGGAACAATTCCATTGTACAGCCATGCAATTTTTGAAAGCCATACGCAGTGGCGAGCATTTACAACTTTTACAACTCATTTTCATTATTTTTACCTGTTTAATATTTATATATTAATCTTAATATTGCAAACACTTGGAATCATATATTGCAAAGTTTTGCAAAAACGATGGGAGAACGCATACAACTGCGTAATGTAAAATTTCAGCCGAGGAAAAAGCAATAAGACGATCCAAAGTTTTATTACTGAAAATGTTTTTCGGATAAAATGGCTTTGTGTAAGAATTTTTCGTTTTGATTTTGTTTTTTATGCTATGAATTTTCTCTAGACTTGTTCTAAAATTTAAACTGAATGTATTTATAATAATTGTTTTTGTTACACAAACTTTCGTTTTTGTTGTAATCATGTCGTAATCATTTTGTCGCAAACATTGTTCTCATTATTATTGCACATATGTAGTAGTCATTACAGAATCTGATTAAACACGACTTTTATTGGAACCAAGATTGAGTTGCGTAAAAAATACTTAAGATTTACTTTACTTCTCATGACGATAGAGCATCCTACTATGCCAATCGCTGGGTTGAAAGAGTATAAATTTGTATTTAAGATTCTTATGCCGACGATATTTAGAAATGATTATGTTCAATGTGTCGACGGCTGTGAAGCAAATTTTCTGTTAACCTCAAGTATCTCAAATCGTTTTTTGGAGTAGGTTAAAACTAACGAAATAGTGGAATTATCGGATTTTTAGTTATGCTCGGTTGTATTAACAAACTACAAATTCTTGTTTACAGTAACAACAATTTTCGTAGGTTGTATTTTTGTCCTTTCCTATAAAGAACATTTTGCAAAATCCGTAACAGTGGACGTTGACGGACGTATAGTACGTCACCGAAAAGCTTTTAAAATTCTAAGAACAGACTTTGGATCCAATTTACAATCAAATTGACCAAAGTTTTGACGCAGTTTTGAAGGAAAAGTTTAAAATTTTGATCAAAAATATATCCAAAAAACTATAACTTCCAGACTTGTCCTTGGGGTAATTCTTAAACATCATACTATTTATTACCTTCTTTGTGGGGGTTTTATTTAAGAGTAAAGGGCTCAAAAAGTGGCTTTTTATTTTTTTCTGAAAATTTTAAAAATGTTGATGTATTAATTAGTAGTCAAGTGCACTTCCATTCCGCATTTGTATACATAACACACTTATTGGCTTACTTATGTAAGGACATGAATTAACTGTAATATACATATAACAATTTTCTCACTTTGTGAAATAGAATTGTGTTGTTTTGTCGCTTTTTTGACCCACAGATCTTAAAAAGCTGATTTCTGAGTGCTAAATTACACATTTTCGTAGAACTAAAAACAATAATTTCAAAACACCGAAAATTCTCTTTATTTAATTCATTTTCGGCTAATTTGCTTTTGCATATATGATTGTAAAAATCGGTCAAATAGGTTTGTCTTAATCTTCATGTTCGTGGAACCTTTTTCGAGACCTTTCGGACTCCCATTGAAATACATGGGCATTGTTCAAAACTTAATTGCGTGCGAAAATGGGTCAACTTGGATACAAACCATCAGTTTTTGGTATTTTTATAGAAATGTAAAATGATTGGGTGCTGAACTTTCAGGATAGGTTTACTGCATAAATTTAGTTATCATTTATCATTTTATAAAAACAACATATATTCTAGGCAGCCAATAGTTAAAAGATTATAGCGATGCCAAAATTAAATTAAAACGCTATTTAAATTTTTCATTTGAATAATAATTAATTATTGTAACGTATTGTCTAATCCATTCTGAATAAGTTACTGATTGTCGTCTTTTTCTTCGAAAGTGTACATACCGAGGGTGGAAGGTAGGCTATTGCAATTTCACACTTAATGATGAAAAGTTGCATATGTACCTACCAACATTTAAGTGTAACGAGGTATATCTCCGACTAATTCCCTGGTTTCCGCATTCAATTCCCTTGGCTATATCCGCATCTTGCAAAGAATTAGGAATATTGTCTGCTCTCTAGCTACAAAGTGAAATATTCACCATCATTTTTAAATGCAAGGTGGGGTAATCCCACCTATAGACAATGTACAATTGCCTTGGGGTTGAAATTTTGAATCAAGCTACCGCCGTTACTAGCGTTTAATGACATTTAAACGAGATATTCTTGCATTGAATTTATGATGGATATCGCAGCATGGTGCAAGTGGAAGATAGCCCATAAAACTTTTAGAATGGAAAATACTTTGATATTGAAGCTTTTAAAGACCAAGTAAATACTTAGGACTTCAAAGTCAGAACTGAGACGCCAGGTGTTGGCTTATAAGCGTTTTTGGACCAGAGATTTTCATGTTCAATCAAAACTCAATCGTGTTTGAAACGGACAATATTTGAATCATTTGTAGTTATTTATCGAAATAATATATATGATTACGCACTATGCCGAGTTAATTTTAAAACCAGGTTAGGTTTGCAAAAATGCCAAATCATTTGATTGGGATTAACCTGCATTTGCAAACTGTTACATGGAACTATTAAGCGTCTTCACATTTTTAATGCTTTTACTTGTTTCTTGTAAACCACAGGTGGAACTATTTCAAACTTATACGCCATAATTGTTGCTCGTCACAAGAAATTCCCACGCTACAAAACAAACGGGTTGAGGGCTTTGGAATCGGAAATATGCATGTTTACATCGGAACATGTAAGGATTAATATTTAATTAGTTCGTAATTTATAATCGGCTTGCCCAAGTAATAAAAAGTATAAATTACCTACGTATATTATATTCATGTATGAGCAGTTGACAGATATCTTGATTGCTTAATTTTTAGTGCCACTACTCCATCAAAAGTGCAGCAATGGTGACGGGGTTGGGAACGGAAAATTGCATTTCGGTGCCGGCGGATGAATTGTAAATTAAATTTGGAATTGCATTATTATTACATAAAATGGATAAAATTGTAAATCAATTATTTTTATGATACTATATTAAACAGTGGAAGAATGATACCATCCGAATTAGAGCGTTTGGTCCGGGAGAGTATTGCCAAAGGAAAGAAACCCTACTTTGTAAACTGCACATCGGGGACAACCGTCTTCGGAGCATTCGATCCCATCAATGAAATTGCTGATGTCTGCGAAAAATATAATCTGTGGCTTCATATTGATGTAAATTTCTTTATTAAATCATTTTCTTGATTTTTAAAATCCATCATATGGGAGAACGAACTGAAATCCTAATTATCTACAAAATAAATAAATTATGGGTTTATACTCCGATGTACATACTCAAGGACCTTACAGAGTCATCTAATTATCTACAACCGCATCAGGCAATTCTGTTATTCGAATAATGATTTCTTTATTTTTGCAGGGAGCTTGGGGCGCATCAATCCTTCTTTCAAACAAATACCGCCTTCCCCGATTCGCTGGGGTTGAAAGGTAAACAACGAATTTGCAACTAAATTTTTAAAAATTATTATCATTTATGATATTCGCAATCATTCAGCTAACAAGCTAACATTGACATTAGGTCTGCTACGCGACCCTCAAATTAGGTGCAAAAATGAATTAAATAGCAAATTTAATTACTATTTTGAGAGGTTTCAATCTTCCAATCCCCAGAAATTTATTTCATAATAAATATGTATATTTAGAAGTACTTTAATTTTAATAATTTAAATTTTATCCTAATCAAAATAGCAAATATCATCATTCATCAGTTAAGTTTTCCTTGAAAGTAAAATTATTTCCGTTAATTTTGTTGTGCTTCTCTATTACAAGTTTCCAGTTTTGAAGTAAGATGTCACCCTTCGTATCGTTTCATCCTTTGTTAAACTCGAATGTCGAATTGTAAAAAATTGCATAGGTAGTAAGTTACTTCTATTCCAAGCAAATTGCAATCTTGGTTGTCAACTTTGAAGCTTCTCCCTTTTTTAAATCCTATTCTACTTTGTTGACTTGAAGTAAAAGATGCGAAATTATAGCCACATGAATGCATAAATGAAATTACACAGAGTCATTGTGTAATGAATTTATCTTCAAATTTAACCAATAAATAAAACTAGTTTTCCAATACCATTAACACCTAAAGAGTATAAAGAGCGTGATCAGAATGCTTTATTGTTATTGCATCTCATCATCGTTCATTCACATAAGTTTTTACAAAGATTGCAAGTATTTTCTTCAAATATGTACATATTTACTATAAAACAGATAAACTGAAAACTAGAATGTCTCTGATAATAGTCGGATATCTGGATCTTTCCATGTTGTAATATAACCTTGGAAAAGGATAAAAAGAAGGCTTAAATTATGTAAACATTGAACTTTATGTGTTTTAACTTTTATGTTATTTTCCCTCAGGGCGGACTCTCTCACTTGGAATCCTCATAAGTTGCTGACTACCTCGCTCCAATGCTCATCAGTCCATTTCAAAGAAAGCGTAAGTTTAAGGATAATTTATTATAGAAGCATGTTTATTTCTGTGGGATAACGTGATCAGTTTATTAACAACATGACAAGGACATGGATGTTGGTATGTTAAAATAGGATTTAAAAAAATTAAATAAATTATTATGACTGCTTTATCCACAGGGGTTACTGGAAGGCTGCAACCAGATGTGTGCTGACTATCTGTTCCAACAGGATAAATTCTACGACATTCAGTACGATACAGGGGATAAGGTCATTCAATGCGGGAGACACAATGATGTCTTCAAGTTTTGGTTGCAGTGGCGTGCTAAGGTAATACATGTCAAGAAGCTTAAAAAATATAACTCCGCAGTTACCAAAATGCATGAATAATTACTGCAGCTTCCGAAATATTATTTTCAAAGTTTGGAATGCAAAAGTAACCATCTCCGTTTATTTACCATCGTGCAAAGACACATAAGCGGTAGAAACTGCTGGAATATTTTCCCACATTACTACACG